>JAQGCA010001495.1:0-17267 GCA_034698945.1 Protaphorura quadriocellata
CAGCATTGCGAACACTAAACAGAATTATCACCGGACCTATTGAATGGACATCGAGATCGTTTTCGAAAGGTTTTCCTAGGTCTTCAGGAATTTTTCAGAAAAACAATGAATCTTCAATATTTCAAAAATCTTATTGAAATACAGGACCTTCCAAAGGTTAGAGAATTCGCACAAATTGAATAATGGATTCTTTTAAAATGATACTTCACTGCATGGATTTGATTGTTCCACAGAACCCACCAAATTTCCTGAACCAGTACGAATTGGATAATTACCAGCCAAGTAGGCTCAAAGTTTTCCAGTCAGAGCGAGATATCACGGATGCTCAGAGTGATACGATTTCTGTATCAGAGTCAGAGAATTTGGTAGCACTTGAGGACACAAATGGGTCCAGCTCTCCTGACCCTGGCGTCATGGCCCTCTACATTGAAAAGTAAGGTCGCTATTTAATTTGTGTGGATGGATTCGGTGAAAGAATCCTGCCGGTTTGGGATACGTAAAACCTATCACATTAGCCAGGTAGACGAGTGATCGGTGATCGGGAAGACAGGTTTCACTGTAATTGGACAGACACCGAATTGCAATTCAGTATAGGCTTATTCACCCTGTAACTGGCAAAATCTCGCTATAATATGCCGGTTGAAGCGTCGACCGGATACCAATATTCATGTATTAATTCGGAGTTTGTGACTTGTTTAGGGAAAAGAGAGTGAAAGAGCTGGAGAGTGAACTTGAAAGACTGAACCTTGACTCAAAACGCTTTAAAAGTACGGCTCTAACACAACTCCAACAACTCCAGTTTGACATTGATGAACTGAGAGGTGAACTCAGTGAGAAGGTAAGAAATTGATCAAATCCCAAAGGCATTTCGAGAAAACAAATTTGCTGAATGAATTTGACATTATATACTCTTATTTGAAGGCTAAGCTGTTGGCGGAGAAAGACTTGAAAATTAAGGAGGCTGATGAACATGTCTGTGAAATCCCGGATGAATTTTTGCAGCGTTTGGAGAAAGCAGAAGGTGGGCACTGTTGCGGTAGTTTAGGTTATTAGATTTTATGTGAGTAAGGCTTAAAACTATTTTTTTTGTTTTCAGCCTATGGAAAGTCTGTGGAAGAAAAATTTGTAAAATTCAGAGACTTGTACAACAGTTTGCGTGAGGAGCACATTCAGCTCTTAAGAAAGGTGAATGAATATGATGATGGTTAAGGCTTACAAACAAAAATTTCCGCTGCTTTATCGCTAATTGGAGAGAACATTGTCAGAATAAATAAATTCTCTGAGAATATTTCGCGATTTGTTTTATTTGCTTGCGATGAAACTCAGATATCTCAGCTTTACGGTCAACGTCGCCAGGATTTGTTTTACTGCAATAGCAACTAGCATGAGACGTCTTGTGGAATTAAACCGTAGTATATCTCCTGCTCGATTGTTTCGCAATTTTCCAGATTTACTTATTCGGCGATGTCCTACCGAGCTTCTTATTTCAGGGTTTAATGACTTCGTGCTATATATAAAATATGTTATTATAATTTCATGGAATTTCAGTCAGCTGGGTTTGAGAAAGAACTTGGCGATCTAAGAAAAGCTGCTACCACAAATACAGACTTTGCTGCACAATTAGAAGTAAGTTAAGACTAAGCATAAAATCCTCACTCGGATTTTTGAAATATCCGAATTCTTAAAAACAACTTGTATTTGTTAATGAGGTCTTAACTATAACTACCAACAGGGTCTCCACAAAGAAAAATTGGATCTAGAAACGCAATTATCAACTGAACTGGATAAGAAAACTGAAGAATGTTTGACGATTCAAGAACAACTGCACCAGCTCCAAACGCAATTTGATGTATGTAACATATTTCCAAATTTTTAATATAGATTATGAATTTTATTACATGAATCGTATTTCGCTAGGCTACCGAGACTGAGAAAAAGAAGCTACAAGAAGAAATATCCAAAACGCAAGCGAATATGTCCGAAGACAGTTCGAAGTTTCAACAGTCGATACTGGCTCTAGAAAATGCTAATGAGGTGAGCAGAGTTATTTAAAAAAAACGTATCAGAATGTAGTGTCTCTTGGGCATTGTACTAGTGTTTTCTTAATAGGATATCAGGAGAGAAAAGAAAGAATTAGAAGCAAACCTCATGTTCGAACTCGGGAAGAAAGGCGATGCGTGCCAAATCCTAGAGAAAGATCTGCAGGAATTAAAATTGAGGAATGAGGTGAGAATTTTGAGGTTTCAAGTTTGGTTTCATTCAGATGTCTTTCCAACTTGACAATTCAATGATCATATACTTAACATACCGCTGCTGGAATTATACACAGTAATCTACCTCAATAGTAACGTTTTCCTTGTAAACTACGCAGACCCTGGAAAAAGACAAAAAGAAGACAGAGGAAGAACTCCAAAGGACTCTTGAAGCTAAAGAAACAAGCCTTTCAGACTTTCAGGGATTGAGACTTGCCTTGGAAAATACTAATGCGGTAAGAGTAAAAATTAATCGTGTTCAATGATTTCTGACTAGAAATATCCAACCTTGATTCTAGCTAATAAGGCAATAATTTGCTAAAGTTTGAATTTAGCAGGTCAATATTCGCATATTTGGCCAGATAGTATTTTTAATAATAAGCCTCACAATGATAGATTTAAATTTATATTAGGATCTTCAACGAGAAAAAGAGGAAGTGTATACACGCTTAACTTCTGATATCCGAAGAAAGGATGAAGAAAGCGAAAAGGTCAAAGTTGAATTACTTGAAGTGAATACAAAAGCTGAGGTAAGTCATGTAAATTTACATATTTGTTGATTCTCACTAGTACAGTTACCGCAAAACCGGTCAATTTCACTCTACGCCTATTGAATGATGCCTTATTTATTAACTATTAATTTCAATTAGACCTTGGGGAACGTAAAGAACAAGTTAGAACAAGAGTTGCAGAGAACGCAGGATATACTGGCAGAGGCAACGTCAGGATTTCAAGCAACCAAAAATACACTGGAGGATGCCAACACGGTATGTGGAATTATGCGCAAGCAGATTAAAAATCTTTAAGATGGAGTAACTTTATGGCTCTTTTAATCGACATTCTTTCAGAAACTCAATAAAGACCTTGACGAACAACGGCTTAAATTGTTCGACATTTCCAATGAACTAAAGACAGTCTCGATGGCCAATCACAACTACCTAGCAGAAGTCGCCAAACTGCAAGAACAAATTAAAGAGCTTGAGCGAAGCAACGAGGCTGGGAAACTTTCAGATGCCAATTCTCATTTAGGTATGAAATTGTCTAAGTATTTTGGATGTTATGAATCTAAATTATTTTTAATTGTACAAAATGTTATTTTAATCATACCTAGACTTTTTAATTGGGACCTTTGAGAAGGTAATCAAATCTCAGATGGAAGAATTAGATAGCCCGAGACTGACTGGTGACATTGGTTTGCTGGATTATTATGTTTGCCGGTGTGAGAAAACTCCGATGAGCATTCAAAGTCTCCAACAAGTGACGAGTCAGGGTTTCGCCACACAAAGCGCTCTCCAAAAGATAGTTTTTGAACTTCCAGCCTTTGGGCATGATATCGAATTTCTGGTTGTGTACGGCGGTCCGCTTAGCCGAACTTGCAAGGACATCCAACAAGGCGACGGTAGGCAACATACAGTTACCTCTCTCTATATCGAGCGTTCCAAATATATGAAAAGTGGTTGTATGTAACGAAAGTTAGATAAATGGGAACCGATTCTATAATGCATTGCGGCATGATCAGGGCTGGTAACCGAATTTTTTTTTCCGATTCCGATTCCGATTCCGATTATTTTTTAGATTATTAAATTATTTCGATTCCGATTATCAGTTCCAATTCCGATTATTTTAGAATTTCGATTCCGATTCCGATTATTTTAGAATTTTGATTCCGATTCCGGTTATTTTGGATTTTGGATTTTGATTCTAATTTCGATTCTAATACCGATTCCGATTATCGTAAAAATTTCTATTATTTTTCGATTACGATTCCGATTCCGATTCCGATTACCAGCCCTGGGCATTATCCAAGTACAGTTGGATTAAACACGGTGTTCCGCGGAATAATTGTTGGTAAAGAGAGAGTTACCTTATTCATTCATTCATTAGCATCATAGTACATTCTTTTAACCTCTGCATATAAATATCCAAACCCAAAATTGATCGACATTTCTTGATTTTATTATATTCAGATCTTCTATCAGACGTCCGAAATTTAGGGTCTTCAACATTAGAATTGTTCCAGACAATGAAGAAACGTGGCACGGTAGGTCATTGAGTTTGTCAAAATGTTCAGAAGAACGGGTTTTATTCTTTTCCTGATGAATGTCATTGTTTTACTTATAGCTGGATGGAGAGTTTGCGGATGTCGTGACTAAGTGGACTTCACTACTGCAGAAAGTAAAGCGTTTGGGAAGTTCTTTGACTCCTGAGCAGGATGCTGCGGAAGTATTGGACAAGGAGCTTCACGCCATGGAGCAAGCTATAGATGAAGCGGCTCGAAGAATGGAAGAAATTCTTAGAAATTCCCGGGCATCTGATACTGGCGTTAAGTTGGAAGTTAATGAGAAACTCATTGATTCTTGTACCAGCCTCATGAATGCAATCAGGATTTTGGTTCAAAAATCTAAGGGTCTACAAATTGAGATTGTTTCACAAGGAAGGGTAAGCCATACAACCCAGTTTTCATTTTATGTTTTGTGATAAGTTCTTTCGAATAAGAAAATAATAACTATTATTGTTACACAGGGAACTTCATCTGCTAAGGAGTTTTACAAACGAAATCATCAATGGACCGATGGTCTTATCTCTGCCGCGAAAGCTGTTGGAATCGGTGCTAAGCTTTTGCTGTGAGTAATTAGTTTATTTTCAAAATATTTAAGTATTAAACTAGCATTTATTTGAATTATTTACTAACAGGGAGAGTGCAGACAAGGCAGTTACTAGTAAGGGCGGTGGGTTTGAGTACCTGATTGCGTCGTCCCAAGAAATTGCTGCCAGTACCATTCAATTGGTCGTGGCGAGTCAAGTTCGAGCTGATCGAAGTTCGAAAAATTTGTCCCAAGTAAAACAAGCTTCGACTGGTGTAAAAACTGCAACCGCTCACGTTGTAGCCACTGCGAAGGACTGCAGTCAATTAATTGAGGAGTCAGGTAAGATTTTGCTTGTAATGTAAACGAAAACTTCAAGAACAAATACAATTGTCCTATAATTTTCCTTGAACTATTCCAGACATCGACGTTGGGAAAATGACGCCCCACAATGCGAAGCGGTTAGAATTAGAAGAACAAGCTGAGGTTTTAAGACTTGAGTCTCAACTTGAAAAATCCCGCCGACGCCTGGCAGCCCTTCGTCAGCATCATTACCATAACGAAGATAATTAACTAGTGGTGCATGGAATGAGACTAATTAATCAGGAAGTAATTAAGAGGAACACATTGGCTAGCTTGTCTTTAAGAATTGGTTTCTTTCAAGAAATCTGTCTGTCGCGCCGGTTAGCTTCATGCATTAGGATTGCATGTAAAACATTGTGAGGTTATGAAAAATGCACCATTGTGAATCCTGCCGTAACATGTTTTTATTCTACTACTATTACTAATAATGTCTGCCCACTGGACATCACTTTAAATGATATTAAGGTAATGAGTATGATCATTTGTGTAAGTCTATTTAAGAACGCGTCAGTATTCACACCCTTTTTCTATGGCTAATACTACTTTATGAACTATTCTACTATATATTCCATAAGTACAAAATATTGGATAAAAACACGGTTATTCACACGACATAATTATACTTCTACTTCTGAAACACAACACCGATTTTCTACTTAATTTTCTTATTCTTGATAATCTTTGTGTATTTGCATTTTGCTCTTTTGCAAAACCCTTGCACTCGTTTGAAATTAAATTCCTGTTAACTTTGAGACCAAACTTAACATTTAAATGTACTCTCTTGTGTATTGTTAAGGGAATTCCAGTAGATTAATGAAAATTTAAAAACAAAATCTGAGATGTTTCACTGGACATTCTTATAGACAAATTATTGTTGTACGTACTTTGTGTATTAACCAAGGGTAGAATTTTAAATCTTACTCCAGCTTTATTTGTCCGATTGTCCGCCATTTTTATCTCGGGACAACTACGGTAAAGTTACACGCATTCAATGTAAAAATTCCGCAGGTACACTTTCTAATATTTTTTAAATCAACCAAAGAAATTTCTAGGTGTTATTCCTGCTTTAGAAATACTTGTTTGTTCCGCCTATTCCATGTTTGATTTTTACTGCATACGCCTTCCATATTTAAATAAAAAATACAGAATAATATCACTCGGATGTATGTCGTTTCGTTACGGTTGCGCCACAGAAGGGCGAGCGAAGTAAGACTGTGCCGTAATGCCCTAGTGTGCGGGTGCTTTGCAAACGAAACTTAATTCATCCTCGTTTGCATTTCCTGCTCGAATTTTCTGTCTCACTGACCCTGTCAACGAAATTGTCACAGCACGTTCTGATCACATACTCACAAACAACAATGCAATTGTCTTCACTCTCGAATGACTTGTTGACTAAATTCTCAACAACAGAGTTGACGCTTGCAAAGAATATTTCACAGGCGCTGTAAAAATGCCTTCAAGTCGAATATACAGGGGTGGCCAGATCTATGTTGACATTCGATCGTTGAATTTTTAAATCGGCAATGTCTTCTTTACCCTAATTTACTGGATAAATGAAGCCAAAGCAAAGGAATGAGGCAAAATGTCTTCTGAAATAAACTACGAATTAATTTTTGCTGTCTCTCTTTTATTGGTATTTGTACTCTTTGAAAGATTTTATTGCATTCTCTCGTGTTTAATTCGTTTTATTATGTGTATTACAATTACTTTTCACGATTTGTTGTATTAGTTCTTAATATTTTAAACCCAGACTCCAGTCTTATCGATTTGGGACTGGTTAGAAGCATTTCGGAATATATCGACTTCTGGTTCTCGTTTTTTTCCCGACAAGCGTGGATAGCTTGAGGTGCGTTCTTCTTTTGAAAATATATCCAGAATTTTAAAATCCTGTCCCCGCATTGGATAAAATGGGTTTGCGACGAGTCCAGCGGCCCGATCTCCAAGGTTTAGTTGACGCCCAATTAATTTTTGAGGTTTTGGTTTATAACAAGAATGTCTACTGTAAAAGCGCTCCCTTCCAAGTCTATCAGCGCGAGTATTCATTGAGCGTGCCGTGTCATCATGTTGTTTCTTAATTCGGATTGACTGTAGTAAGGAAGAGAAGACAGATTAGTTGTACTTCTACCCGAGAGATTTCAAAGAATCATACAATTTTATTTCACAGCTCCCAGTGGTTAAACACTATTCCATCTTGAAGACGAGCTTGCAATTGTTGACAAACAGAAACTTTTGGTTGACACATACTTTTTCCGAATTTTTTTTACCGCGATTCTGATGGTGACCTTCCCAGTGGCCTCTGAGGTAATCTTAGAGGTCAAATTGCCAAAAGCTATTTTTTGTCCTTGAACTTTTCTCCCTACTACAGGAATTATCTGGTGACCTTGCCAATGACCTCGGAGGTCACATTAGATGTCAAATTGAGATCATTCTTGACCTCGAAACTTTTCTTATACTTTTCGATAGAGAGAGATTTTGGTGACCTTCCTAGTGACCTCTGATTTCATTTTTGACATTAAAACTTATCTTCGTTACTTTGAGTCGTTCAGCCTTCACGGCTGTACCGTCGTCGTGCTCCCCTTCTACGGACAATGCTATCCCGGCACCCGACGAAGCTGCGAGCACGTATTATTGTTTATTTTCACGGATCCAACTTCTAAAACTACTGAGTTATTTATTCGCGTAGTTCTGATTATTAAATTGTAATCCGAAACGTGGTTTCGGTTCAGGTTTGCTAGTACACTAACTCATTTTATTTTAAATGTGCACGTAAACATTACCTCGAATCTTTGGGCTTGCGTGACTTCGTCAGTCTCATACATATAATCCCTTGCCACATTAAAATCTTTGATTTCATCTTCAGGTTTTTCATAGAATGACTGATTAATTTGTCGCAGTTGCATGTACCTTCCTTGTGCTTCGGTCGCCTTCTTTTCGTAACGATCAAGTTCAAAACGTTCCCTGAAGACTGTCCAACAGTTCGTGGTGAGATGACGGAGTCTTTGCCAAACAATCATAGAGACCCAATTATTAGTATTCATATAGAGTGAACTTTTAAATGAGACCACCTGAGCTATACAACTGCCTGGCTAATACGACCAGGTATTTTGTAGCCAACCCTACTCACTCTACACAATGCGATGCTTTGCTCCTTGTCGCAATTCGTGCTTTAGAGCGTTTCCGACATTACAGGTTCGGGCAACAAAAAACTGGTCTTATGGTACAGGTGGTCACGAGTTACGAAAGGTCCAGCAAATACTCCAGTAGGGAAAGTTATGTTACGTTGTGAAAAGCGCAGTATTGGGTAACCCCAGTTGTAGCCCTCTCATAGTCAGGCAGTCAGGATAGATTCGACTATTATATGTATTATGATCAACTTGTTATTTTATGTACCCCTGTTTGAGTTGACGAATTTCATAATCAACAATAATATGGTTCCATAACTCTTCAGCGTACAAATGCATTGCATAAGCCATGTCGAGTTCAGACCGTCGAATTAAGTCGTAATGCCAACCTCGGTGATGATCAAGTCGAAGTCTGGTCCGACGCTGTAAAATTAATTGGACGAGTTTCAATGTTATTCAATATAATACTAAAATTGTAGTGATTTCTTAGAAAATCTTTAACTCGCATTCGTTTTGACTTTGATGTACGGCCAATAGGTTTTGTTGTAATATTTTTCAAGACCAATCTGATCTTTAGCGTAGAGCTCTATTTGTATCTCCATCTTAAAATTAGAATAATTTTGTTCATGTTTAAAGGGAGATAATATAGAATTTTTCATTTTTTTTAAAAATAAGTATGCAAATGGCATACAAATCGAGTGTCAACGTCTATATCATCCCAATGATAGAAATCGTAAGCAATAAAGTTCCATTGGTTATGCTGATGCTTCATTTCCTGCTCCCTCACTTTGAAGAACACCCAACATTGTTCATTGATTATTTCGTAAGTCCTCTCCGTCAGATCACAATTGTACTGAGCAAAGAAAATATTTACTTGTAAGCAACATTTTAAAATAAATTTATAGATAAATGAATTTTATATTATTTTTACGTAGTCCAACTCAAGTAGAATGTCTTTATCCAATATCGCGTTCCACCTCGCCCTTCGAATATCTTGTTTATCCATAAAATCAAACCTCTTTGCAAAATCTCTTTTTTCAGCTGTCTCAAGATCACTTACTTCCTCTCTATTAGCAAATAAGATATTTATTTTCAAAATTAATACCAAAACCGCAGAGGCTATTACTTTCCTTACTCATATTCAGCAAATTTTGGTGGGCGTGCTTTGCGCTGTTTTTGTTTATGTTGCTCACATTCCTCCATGTCTTCGACATGAAACTCAAAATCTCTGAGGGCACGTTTAGCTCTCTAGAATCATATCAAATAATTATGCTAACAAATTCGACGAACTTTAAAATAATAATTTGCATTTTCAATTTACCTTTCTTTTTAGTCTATTTTGCCTATTATTGAATGATTCGGCAATTAATCTCTTCCAATGTTCCTTCTCAGCGAACTAGAACTCAAAATCATATATATTTTGCAAACCTTGCTCTCCAAAAATTGTTGGTCTCATTCATTATGTGAAGTTAAACCTCTTTATCATGTATGAGTCCATCGCGTATTTGGACGTCGTATTGAGCGTTATCAAACTCCGCCCTCTTCAGTTTAGCATGTTCCTAAAGGCAATACATTCAATTAAAATTATTTTAAAGGAACAAAAATATACATGGGATAATAGATTAACCATTAAATCCCACCGTTCTGCAGTCTAAGTCGGAAGATTTATTGGAAATTGATATCTAAATTTTGTATAATTTGGTGTGCAATCCGTAGATCTAATGACTTTGAAATTCTCGCGTACAGCTAGGCGCAAAGACCTTTCGAGATAAAGTGGTATTTATCTAGCAGAGACCTGAAATTTCTATTGAATTAAAATTCGTGTTTTACGTTAGATCCGCAATACCAGATCCTAGATAAATTTCTACACGAAACAGTATTTATTGATATTTACCCGATTATTGCGAATTTTTTCGAAATAAACCAATATGATTTCCGTGAAATAGTCTCGTTGCAGTTGCATCAACACTCGGTCGGCTCTCGTTTCTTGTAAGTCCGACCTGAGCGTATTGGCCACCCTCTCAAGTTCATCACGGTCAAGAGAGTTGCAAGGAATGTTGTCAAATTCAATACCAATAAACTTTTTGTCAACCTTCTTCCTTCTCTTCTGTGCTCTTGTTTCCTTCTTAACTAATAACAAGAATGCACGCATTAATTGAGATTCGTCTTATGCCATTCTCAAAAATTCTGGTGAGTGTAGCTTATTAGGGGTGGTCGCTCATGTGCATGTGGTAGAAAAAACTCCAGATGAGAAATCATTTTTAACCACACCATGTATGTCCATGGGACCAATCCCTAACATGAACAAGCACGATAAACAGTAAATGATACCTGTGCCACTGTATCACTATGCCACTGTACCGCACTTTGCTTTGCCACAATACCATAATCCATTGTGTAACAAATACAAAATATTACACACATGGTCGCAAAGTTTTAAAGTTCTATTTTATTCAGATGTCTTGGGCGGTCGATAATTAATTAATACATTTAATGAAATAATGCTGTTCTCCCCCGATGTGTCCCTCAGATGAATGGTCCAGGAGATGGGGCATCAAAGGTTATGAATGAGAATGAAGGACACAGTATAGAATTCTCTATTTTTATGTAAATTGATAATAAATCTAAAACAGTATTTTACCAGGATTTTTCTGTTTGAGTCCTCTTTTCGGTATCTGAGCAGGCTTTCCAGCCGGTTTTGACTTTCGCTTCGGAGGCATCTTCTTGATTGAAAGTTAATTCGCTGGAAATAACAGTATTTTAAATTCAAACCGATTTGTTCGACAACTAATCCGTGATTTTAGCCTTCAATCTGGATGTGCAGAACGTCGAATGAGTATGAAGCGACTACATTAAATTTGTTGATGCTATCAGAACCGGCACTTCGAATTGTTGACATTTTCAAGCAAGTTTGACCTGACAACCACACAACATTCAATTGAAAAACTCGATATTCAGAAAAACGATTTCTTAACTGACTTTTCTTAGGTGTAAAAAAAATTTGTTGTATCAGGGAAGACATTTAACAAATGCATAATACCCTCGATGAAAATTGGTTTTCAAGGAAAGAAAGATCGAACCGAAAAACAAAGTGGTCGATTGTCCTGAACACAAGTTATAACCGATTGGTGAGCACTTAATTTTTTTAATGCCAGATCTTGTAACATTCCAACCGTGTCCTGCAGGCATATTTTACTCAAACTTGTACAAAAGCATTAATTTTTAGCTACTACAAAGAAATCAGAAAATTATTTTCTCTTCGGAGAAAATCTTTACAGTTAAGTTGTTGCCAGAATATTTGCAACATCGCCAGGTCGGATTTTGCATATGAAATGCCCCTTTAACGTTGAATATGGTGCCACAAATGAAGCATTTTGTTCAAAAAATATATACTGACAATATTCATTCTATCCCAAAATGTGACCAGGTACATCAAGACAGCTCTGATCAGAGCAGAAATACGTTTCAGTTAAAAATTATGTTAAACAATGAGGTATGAATTATAAGAATTAATTCATGTGTTCAAAGTTCAGAGAAGAATACAGGAAGTACACGGAAAACTGCATAAACTTGGAATTTACATGGTCTTGCATGTGTTTAGATTATGAATTGAAATTTAGATTGAAACAATTGGACTTCTGACGCACTTTCAAGGGTTAATTTGTAATAGCCAATTACGTTTCTGTCGGCCAAGACGCACCGACGCACGTAGGTACATTATGTCAATCAATGCGCAATGAGATGACCTAAATTGTTATCGGAATATTGGCTTGGTTTGGGTCATTCAATTTGCCGTCGCCATTCTATACATATATCCTCGATAGACCAATCATCAGAAATAAAATGATGGAATTGCCCATGCTGGTTAAGTCATATTATTTTCCAGCAGGAAATATGTTGCATTTGTTTCCTCGTGATCTTTAATAAACAGGTTCAAGTCCAAATAATTGTTTAAAAAAACTGGAAATGACGATGCACGGACGGAAGAGAAGATCGCCTTGATGAAACTGGCTTCATCTGAATTGATTTCTTGTTTTTTATTGCGGCATACACACCACTTGTTTCCACCAATCCTGAAAGTTTTACTACGCGATTACATAATTAATTCTATTCCCCTGTCACCCTTACCTGCATCTTGGGGAGCATCCGTTTCTCCGGTCCTTCGTTTGTAATACACTAGGAGGGTCAAAAATTTCCATTGCATTTTTTCTCATAATTTATGTCCATGCTGACCTACCAACCCTGCTTTACAACTTTTTGACATTGGATTTTTAAAAGAATCTCAGTTTTCTTACGTATTAGATAGTGTTAATTCGCTCATCACCTTCCCAGTTCTTTCTTGCACTCTTTCGAAGTCACATTCGATAGTATTGCTATTACCGACGGACAACCGATAATCGAAAATGGTTAGATTTTATTGTACTTTTCGGTATTCATTTTTTTGTTTTGCAAAATTGAACGGAGAGATGTCTTGACAGATTTTGAGTTTTAATTTTAAAATTTATATATTTCGTATCACCGACAAGTTTTATCAGTTTTATGGCTCCGTTGTAAAGCAAATCCTAATTCCGTATCATTACCGGCTATGGTAGCTTCCCAGTGCACTTTATATTTTATGAATACAAAGAATCCGATGATTTCGAAAACAAATGATAAGAGTTTAAAAATAAGGGATATTTCTAAAATGTCAAAAATTTCGAAAAATCTGTAGGCCTTTGATTTTATATCAAAGTAGCCAACGCGCACCTTAATTTCATCCCACTTACCCATTTTACAGTCATATTTGTAATTAATTTCTTTGTTATACTTCCAGACAACCTACACTGACAAAGGTGCCATGGTGAGCTTTATTTTAAGCACTAGCGTCTAGTTTTAGACACAATTAAATGTATAGTCCTAATTCAGAATTTATTTTTTTAACATTTGTTTAGCCCGAAGGTGGAAAATTTACGGCCTATGATCATCTGACGTTATGGGTTGGTAACGCCAAACAGGTATATACAAATGTTTCGTATTTATCTGCAATCAAGTCAAGAAAACTAATCTTGGGAACTAAAATTGAAAAGTACGGGCAGAAAATTTCTCTATTCGTTATACTTTTGTATTTGCAAAATAATCCTATTCAACAAAAAATATATAAAGTTGACAGAAAATTGGAAACTTTTTCGCGATGACAGTAATATGATTGAAGTCGTAGAATCATAAGGTATGAGATTACATAGTGTACCATGTAATTGGTTAACGACAGAACGCAACGATGTGAAGCTAACTTTCTCTTGGAACATTTGTGTGTGTGCAGAAAGTAGGACGAGATGAGACAACAAGGAAATTGAGTTTCTACGAAAAATATAAGTTGAGTTCAAATTAGAATCGAAGTCGCTACAAAGGTATTTACTTGAATACAAACTTGTTTCAAATAAACGTAATCAAGTTCCTTCAAAAGCCGAAGGCGAAAAACTTGACTTGTGACAAGAAACAAACTAACTGCGTAATTATCGTAGTCTATAATTCAATAAAAAACTCTTTTTTTCTGCAAAAGTTTTTTCAATTTGCGAAGTCGAGTCTCAAGTCGCAATTTATGTGATTACGTAAGACTGTTTTTTAACACGTGCGGTCACTGTGGTGGCCTTTCTTTTCTGCTGCGCTCCACGCGTTGTAAACGACCGATGTTTTTGAAAATAGAAAAATACTGAAAATACTTACTATTCATAAATTCATATGAGCGACCTATTGGAATGTAGAGTCTATGGAATTTTTATTAAAATATTATATAATGGACGACGTCCTTACTGTACATTACATTTTAGACCTTGAACTCTTTAATTCGATTCCCGACAGAGAACAAAATGTAATTTCCGGTTACAATATTCCTCTCATTTCTCCCGTACAAGACTTAAATTATTTCCATCTAATTAGGGTTAGACTAAAACTATCCACAAAAATTCTATGAACTTTCAGAGACAAAATTCGATTCTGTCACACAAAGTAGAACACAAAAGTTATGTTAGTAGTCTTTCGAGTCAACCAGAATAATTAATATAAGAAGTTGTGAAAATGGGGTTAGGTTAGCCTAAGTTTAGACTCAATCGTGCTTCAGAGGAAATTAACTGAATAATTTCCCTTATCTTTAAGAAAGAACATCAAGCCTCAAGCTCTATCGGAATTTCCATTTGAATAAACTAGTTTTTATTATTAATTTTTATGTAAAACTTGTTTTCTACAAAGGCCTTCCACGCGTTGTCTGTCTCTATTAAATCGCGTCACTGACATCAATTTTATAACTATGCACGTGTCATTTCAAGAATGGAGTAATACACGGCATTTAGTGTGCATATTACAACGCTGAAAACTGAAATGCTGACTGCAAAGAAAATGCGCTTTCCGACAAATATTTTGCATATAATTGTAAAAGTATCAGAACAAAATCTCAATCACTTTCATTCTCTAAAAGTCTGACGTAATAAGATGGTTTAGACGCTAGTTTCTATAATATTCGAACTGCGTTTCATGTATAACCCACATCAAATAATAATGACAGGCACCATTTAAAAATACGTAATTACATAAAGTGAATGATAATGTTTGTAGGTCTAAAATATAAATTTTATTAGTAATCATATTAGGTATTATATTATTAATTTATAAATACAGTGGAATAATTAATTGTCCAGGCTGCTTCCTACTACTGCACTCGGATGGGATTTGAACCAGTCGCTTATAAGGGTTTGGAAACCGGATCCCGAGAAATTGTTGCCCATGTTGTTCGCCAAGACAAAGTAATTCAATTTTCATTTATTATTTACTTTTCAGAAGCTGGTTCCATCGATGCGTTTCCGATATGATTTCTGAAAATGAGCCCGTTGAATTTGATATAAATCCAGACTTTTTACTTTTGACTTAACCTTTGTGCTGAAAAGATCAATTGAGTTTTAAGCCCCAAGTATTTTAACGCTCGTCGAAGAGAAAGCCCGGAACTATATACAACCTTAAGTTTAGAATTATGAAACTAAAAGGATGACTTTTTTTTACGATTGTCTAGATTTTTCTAAATTTTATGTCCGCTTACGAGCCATACCATAAAACGATGGGAGATCATTTGGTGAAACACGGAGATGGCGTCAAAGACGTGTCCTTCGCAGTCGAGAACTTGGAATTCATAATCAAAGTGAGTTTTCTTGTGATAGAGTTTTCACAGAAAAATGGATGTTAGCTCTCGGATGTTACATCAAACGGCCGTTAAATGTTAATCTATGGCCCTCTTTACTCTGAGAAGTTGTTACCCCTGGAGCGCCATCTATTTATAGAATCAATTTACACGGCGTTGGAGATGAACCTACGGGACTGCACTTAAGCCGCCGTAGAGAATCATAGACATTTTATTAGGATTTTAGATTCAATTCCATCTTCACGTCATATTTTTTATTAAACCTTTTTTATTCTTTCTTTTTACCTCGGCAGAGAGCCAAGGAACGTGGAGCAAAATTACTTCGAGACATTTGGGAAGAGAGTGATGAGAATGGGACTGTTCGGATGGCCATGGTTCAAACGGTAATGACTTATTTCAAAAAGATTACGAAAACTTAGACTTTGCTCGTAAAAACTGTGAGAAATGAGAAATCACTGCCAGTTATTTGGAATTGCCATTTTGGCCAAGACCATAAAAAAATCTAAATAGGAATTTCGAATACGAGGATCAAAATCATTATTTGTCGAGTAGAATTTATAACGATTGTGTTCGATTTACGGAGTTTCGAATTACGAATAGTTTACTTAAATTGAAATTGAGGGATCAAAAGTGAGAGATTACAGTTGGCCAAGGTGGAGAGTAATTTGCGCCTTTTGATTCTTATGAGTATCTCGTTTTTAAAACAAGGCCTTCTGTTGCGATTACCTTCAACGTTCTTAAATTTTATTTCAGTACGGAGATACGACGCACACTTTCGTTGACCGTAAAAACTATGTCGGACCATTCCTCCCAGGGTACAAGAAGGCGGGATATGAAGACACTTTGTCATCAAAACTGTGAGTGTGGAATCCAAGCTTTACTATTAGAAGTTAGAGGAGTCTTTATTAGACTATAAAATATGAACAATTAAAGCAACTAGGGTTTTAGTAGGAGATTCAAAATAAGCTTCAACCAACACACCACACAATATCCATTAATGTGTTGTTGTTGCAGGCAAAACAATTAAATCAGACAAAAATTCGAATCTAAAGGTAAAATATCTTAGTATCCGGGATGGGCGCCGCTACTTTTTCCAATAGGGAAACTAAAAACCTTCACAGGAAGTATTGACTTTGGAATAAGAGCTGGATCAAATATTCATTTTTAGACTAATTAGGAGCCCGAGATATTTGTCTGTGATGTTTTTGATCCCTGGAACAGTGGAAACAGTTTCCCGGTCTAAAACTATGACCACTAATCGTGTATAGCCTCGTGTATCTGCTTCACTATAGACGGCTTCTTAATATGTCTCTCGAGGAATTGACGGACGTCTTAGATACACTTCGTTAAAGTCTGGAGAGGACTCAAATCGAGTTTGCATAAAATTTGCGAAACTTGCTATCCCTGCCTTTTAGTTAAGATCATGGTTGGATTTATAAGATTGAACCATCCGGAACTTACGCCCCCTGCTATTTTACCACAGTGTGCAATGAAATAGGTCGTAAAGAATAAATCTCGCAGTTAAGAGTAAAGTAAAGTAATGTCCCATTGGTGAACCCTATAAACCCACTATTATTTCGTTATTAAATCTGGACCACACTGGAGATGGCCTATTTCACTAACGCGGTAACCACTTTTCACGTAAAAACAAGAACGGCTCAAAAGTGAAACCGAGCGGTTGCTTTATGCTTTTCTAACCCAACTTGTTAAATTGAGTAAGACTGCAACACCTACGAGGTCCAAATTCGATTATCGAATGATGAATCCTATTCGTCTCAAT
>JAQGCA010001496.1:0-17253 GCA_034698945.1 Protaphorura quadriocellata
CATGGGTGGGCATGGGTGGGTTCTCCCCAACATGGGTGGGCATGGGATTACGTCTGGCATGGGGTCTACATTCTACTTTAATCGAGAAGAAATTAACTCAACTCAATTCAATCGAATCGGATAGAACAGAATCCATACTACAAGACAACCAAGCCAAGCAAAGTTATCAAACATGACAGAACACCCACACAAAAAACCTTTTACTGGACAAAAAGTAATACACCTGTCCGTTTCACAGTTCCAATTATTATTTCTTTCACCACCTTTCTAATGGATTATTAAACAAATACAAATACCGAGAAGAGAAGTATATTTTTATTCCAAACTAACAAAACTTGTCAATTATATATTCGTACTCGGCAATTTCTCTCTGAGTATAAATTATTCTGACACTTGAATGAAAAACGTACGTACTTACTGTATTTTTCCTCTAACTTTGTTTATCAGGAACGAACCGCCCCAAAAAACCGGCATAATATTATATATATTGTATAGCTACTACTTTTGGCTTTTAACCATGTAGTCTTGCCAGGAAGATAAACGTTAGTTGTATTATTTCAAACTCGGAAAGTGTTTGGGAGCCATAACGGTCTCCATTCACGCTGTTAAAAGGTGTTATGAATGCGTT
The DNA here is from genome assembly GCA_034698945.1 of Protaphorura quadriocellata. Lineage (NCBI taxonomy): Eukaryota > Metazoa > Arthropoda > Collembola > Poduromorpha > Onychiuridae > Protaphorura > Protaphorura quadriocellata. Next base: position 629 of record JAQGCA010001496.1, read on the forward strand.
TATTGCATGTTTCACGGTAGCCACCGCCACGGCCGCCGCCAGGACTAACTGTCAATCTCCTCTTATATTTTCATAATTCTCCATGTTTTTGTTTCTGCTCCAGCTATCATTTCTCCAGGGCTGGTTAAATTCAAACACACAAATAATGTTCGGACTTCACAAAAAATACATAGACATTTTCGTTTACATCACAAGGAAACGCTTTCAAATGTTAATACTCAAATCGACTCAAATAAAAATACTTAGACATTCTCGTATACATCACAAGGAAACGCTTTGAAATGACAAATACTCAACTCGACTTAAATACAAAGAAATATGACCGGTTTGTCGGCCGTTTCGGCTCGCTGCTGGAGATATCGAAATATTCCAACCATAACCTACGCGTTAAATTTACTGAAAGCTCCACAAAGTGGCAATCCATAGATGCTGTGATGAACCTCCTTGTTATGTGAATGCGGAAATGCATCCTTGTTAAAAATTTGAACAATGTGAAATTGAATTTTGTACTCTACACAACGTGAGTTCATATGAATTGAATAATCCGAACCGAGTGCGTCAAGTTCGAGTCGAACCGACGGCGGAGACCAACAAAACGGGTTTCTGTGGGTCGATGGAGTCGTAGAAAAGTAGAAAGTGAGTGAGTGAAAGTTGGCGATGCCAAAAGCAGGCGGTAGGAGAAAGATTGAAGGAAAAGCACGAGAGAAATAGTTTAGGAAACGAATTTACGAGCATAGAGAGCCACCACACAAAAGTTGAGAGTTGAGACTATGTGTGAGTGTGACTCAAAACTCTGAAGACTTAGACAAGAAGAAAGTAGTGGCGGATTATTAGTGACGAAGTAGTACATACGTAGAGGGACAAAAGCCTCCAAGAGTGAGTTAAGAAAAAAATACGAATGTGAATGTGACTAAATACTCTAAGGATGAGCACACAGCACACTACACTACTCAAGACAGACAAGAGACAAGAATAAAAAGAAGAGGAAAACATCTTGTGAAAAGAAGAAAAAGAAGAAGAAGGATTTTAAAGAGCTTCCATCATTAATTTCACATTTCTTTTTTTTCCTTTTCAGAGGACTCATCCATATACCTGCCTACCTTCTTTTTTAAGACATATTCTACAGATCCTCCTGGTTGAAGCCACATTCAGATAATATAATGAAGCAGAAGTTCCGCACCGGTTCGGAGACAACACGTGGTCCATGCCTCGCCTCATATCACATCGCAATCACATTTCTTTCCCATTCCAAAAAATCACATCTATCTTTAATAAAAAATAGACTAGGACCTACTCCTGTAACAACCTTACGGGGAGGACAATATTGATGCCAGGACAAAGAAAATCATTAAAGAAGACATTCGTCTGTGGACTGCGCCATGTGCCAACTACCTACTTTCACTTTCTCCTGGAGAAAGTGGCCAAACTCATTTCCCAACCGCCCCTTTGTTTTTCTCCAGTGCTAGCCGAGAAACTCTCATGATTACCTGGACAAAACCGAATCAGGGCTTCCCGCAGAATTACCTAACAAATCACAAATCAAAAATTGTGTTCAACTACGACCGACCACATATAAAAAGAAAATAGAATTCTAAATCTAATTCAAGAAGAGTTTCATCTTTATTGCAGGGGGTCCATCGTTATTTTCCTTGTCTTGACGTGACCATCTCACCCTTTTTGAAAACAATGTGTACACTGTACTCATATCTATCCAACTCCCCACCCATGAATCCAATTACCGTCACATTGTAAAGTAAACTGTTTATAATTCAGATTTAGATTGAGCGTCATATGTGTTTGTGATGTTAGCGGTATACATATGTATATGTATATGTATATGTATATGGATGATCCGTTTCCGTACGTCTAAGCCCATCTGAAGGATTTCTAAATTTTATCTCTCTTACATACATAGTAAATTTCATGAGGAAGGGTAAATGCTAATGCTAATGCTAAAGACCTGACATGAGAAGAGCCGGAGTAGATTAGCCTCATACAAATGCCACGTTTTCCACGTTCCATGGATGGGAAGGAAGAGCAATCAAGATGGGATTTTGGTTTAATGCAATGCATGCAAAATTACCTCTGAGGCTTGTGCTCTTGGGTACTTCGGATGCTAATAAGTACACTCTTGATTACCCACTTCATTCCCATAAATAGTTGAAGATGTGAAGTTTCAGGGATGCTGGAAACAACTAAAACCAAAAACGTACGCGCGTAAGGTAATAATCTGAAGCCATGCACGTTCGATGGTGCTATGTACATACGTACATCTCCCTTGTCCTTATGTCCTAATTCCATTCTATTTGATGACGCGCGGCGGATTTTCCCCCCGTGTGAGGGGAAATACATGCCAATATATCTAATGATATAGGTTTTAGGTCGGTCAGGGTAATCCAGAGATGAAGGAGGTATTAGTCCTCTTCATGTCCCCGGATTAGGAAGTCATGGTCGGTAAAGAGATTCCTTTTCCTCCCGTACAATGTTCAATGAGCTCACTCAAATCACTCACTCGTGACAAGTGGGACTTTAGGTTTTCGTTTGAGGGCTCAAAACTACAAAACTATGTCCCATTACACCTTTTCTAACATATTTCTAAACATCATCCAGAAATACTAAATACTCCTCACATGTCGGAGTTCAAGTCATGCATGGTCGCAATATAATGACCTATGGACTATATGGTTCATTTTCTAAATGACTTTACCATTTTGGAGTTATTTTCACATAGATGACCTTCCGTGAAGCTAAAGAGGTCGGAATAATTAACACACATCTCGGGCAAAAGTGGTAAGGTCATTTCGACTACTCAGTTTGCAAGTTTTCATGAAAACCCGACTTGACGACTAGATTTCGCCGTGACTGAAGGAAAGGAGGGACTTCCGTTTTAGAATTGCTCTCAAAATATACAGTTTATCTGGAATCAGTAGGTCTCCCCTCTTGAACGTACGAGGAAAATGAAAACGACTACGACGCCGGTGATGATGATGATGATTAAACCTCACACTTGCGAAAATGCTAATGGTCAGGTCGACTAAGGTCACTCGTTGGTATTAAAGACTAGAAAATACGGTAATAGGACTGAATAAACAACATTACGAATCCTATTTTGGGTTTTTGGTTCTTATTTATTCTGACTTGACTGTATGTACTAGTACTGGTTTGTTTATGGGTGAAGAAATCACACAAACTAGGATTGTTGTCCTAAAACCCTGGGTCCCCTAAAAACCAAAATCTAGTTTTATAACAAAATACCTTACACCATGGCAAGCAAGCACGCCAAACATTTATTACCGTCATGAAGTACATACACGGACGTGTTTTGTACATATTACATTACACTCCGTGCACGAAACAAAATGGAAATGGAAATTTCCTTTGGTACTTATGTGAGGAACCTATTCATTCATGGAAAAGGCACACATTTCTATCTAACCCTTATTACAACGGCCAAGCCCGAATGGTTCAAATCTACTATGGTCTGGAAAATCTACAAGGGAAGGAATGAAGCAATAGCAATAGCAAGTACGGCAGTAAAATCTGTAATCACAGACAGGGAAAAACGAACTGGGTAGAAATCCCCGGCAACTTTACAGCTAAAATAAAACAAATGATGGCTAAAGGGTGGATGGAAAGTATCCGGTTTCATTGCTCAGGCTCTAGCTCTAGCTCTAACCTCTACATTTGATTTGTATTCTGCTACACTTATTTCAATTTCAAAATGCAACGCAATTGCAAAAACCGTAGAGTTATTTTGCAAGTAGACGTAGGTTCGTCGTCATTACAACTGCGACTGCACAAAATCATTAAGCTTATCAGGTTAACAAAATGTAAATGTGTACCTTAGTTTTAATGGAAGTCAAGTAAAGGTTAAAATCGGCCAGGGTATATTAACAACAACTTTTCATAAACAGTCATTAGTTCAAACCTACGGCTTATAAGGACACGACTTGCATTTTGCATTTGACGGTGTAGTAGCAAAAGTCAGGCAATTAAACACTCACGCTCTTTCATAATATCGCATGTTTACTTTTGCACGATTGCAATTTGATGATAAGAACCACAGAAACCTCTTTAAAAGTTCTAACATCTTAAATAAAATTTTCGTGCAAGCATTTAACCTCAAGTTCCTGTTGCTGTCGGAAAAACTATAAAAAAATCTGTACGGAAGACGCTATACTAAGACGAGTTGAACTTTTATCCTTAATTCATATGTGATGAACTGAGTGATGTGTGTTGTCGTCTTTTAAAGAGGACAAGACACGATCTCATAATGTACGTCATGTCACGTGCCCTCATGACATGACAAGACAACTATTGTCTTGAATATTTTTGGACTTGATAAGTTCTTGAGTTTAAATAATATGCACGGGCACGGACTTGTGGGCTTTCCGCCTATCCTTAAATGACAGGAACTTGGAGTGACACAAACTTCATTGAAAACCAGAGCAGGGTATCCTAGCTGACAACACTAATAATCAAAAACAAGGAACCAAATATCTAATACGTGTCTCACAAACCACACAAATTAATGCATGGCACTTACTCACTAAAGCAGAGCAAAGCTCATAGACCGAACAGCTCAACCTCGATAAAATTTAAATTAGACATGAATCAAACACTTACATAAGTGTAAATACAAGTATCACATTTCTAACGTTTCCTAGGACAGAGTGTGTAATAAAATAGACTAGAATGACGTAAAACGCTACCGAACATACTCCCCACCTCGAATTACCTGTTTGGAGGACTCTAAAAGAGCCCAGCTCAAACAACACATGACACACACTACAAAATAGTGCAAAAATTAAAAACACGGCATTTTAAATGCCATCTATCGAAAAAGGCATTTTTTAGACATCAACAACTAGAACACAATGGCACCCAAAGGAAACGGATGAAGAGATAGCCCGTCAACTACAGTCCATGCCACTACAATAAGAAAAATTGATAAAAATGGCACTTTCGCGTGAGATTTTGTTCCCAAAAAAATAAAAGAACAGAGAAAAAGGACAGAGTTTTTCTCCTATCATAATCACTCCACTTGATTGTTTGTTCGTTCGTTCTTACATACCACACTAAGACCGCAACACATTAAAGGACATTTTGTACTTTTTTTTCCTCGTGGGACGACGACGACGGAAGGTAGATTACGCAATGTGCACTCACACACAAAGGTAAAATAAACACCATGTATTTTGTGCTCTATTCTCTTCGGATATTCTGTAAGGGACAGCATTTGAATGTCAAATACAAGTTGACCTGCGTAAATGATTTACAAATTTTAGCCTAGCCTTGGCATAATAATGAAAATATGGAAATTTCTGTATATTGCCGAAAGTTTTGGAAAATTCTTAACATTTTATGCATGATATATTCAACTAAAAATACATTCGACTACTATCCCTTGTAAGTTCATACATAATAGTTGACGTGTTTAGGACTAGACCGTGTTATTTCATTCGACGTTACTTTACTATACTTTGAATAAGATTGTCAGCTACGCGGCCGTGCAAAAGAAAAACTTTCATCTAATGGTTCATGCATAGTAAACTAGTTTACGGGCATAATGGTCCACGTAAACGCAAACTTAGAGTAACCGTGACATGGAATGGGAAGAAAAAAAAAAGACCAACCCGAAACAATGTCGTAACGTACGTAAGTAAGTAATGGAAAATGGCATACATAGCTTGGAGCTTGAGTTTAGTTTAGCACTTCACACGAGAAAATATACGGTAATTGTCACCATTGCCAAAATAATAATAGCTCAAAGAAAAATCCGATCAGCTCAATCCGAAAATTCTTATAACGAGTTGGACAGGCCGTTCCATAAAATAACGATAATACCCTAAAATTGCAAAACTTGCATACAATTCAGATCTCTGAGGGTCTATTATATTTGGATAACCCTATCTTCACTAAGTTCCAAAAATAACCATCCGTCATACCAATCATTGCTTAGTTTCACAACACTACCTACCCTTTATTTCTTGGTAAAAAAATCTGCCAAAGTATTAGTGTAGTTAACCGTACGTGTGCCAAAAAGGGTTGGACTATCATAATCGTGCCAGTTCTTTGTCGCGGAATGACGCAGAGCAAATTTTTCATCGGTCAAATTAGAGATATGTGATTTTTTGGGAACTCCCATTTTCCCCTTAGCCTGTCGTGCCACTCCTAATATAACTTGGCCAAAACCTGAGGAAAAGTAAAAGCTACTATTTTTCTAAGACCTAACGATTTCATAACTATTTATTACGTGCCCGCACGGCAGTATTAGCATGTGTCCATAGTTTCTTTTCCTAAGATATCGCAAAAAAAGTATCAAAGGTACAGTAATTTGTCCTCCTATTTTCTAAATGCCGATAAGAAGTAGTGGATGAGGCGAATCATGTCGTGATGAACGTTAAACGCAACTCATCGCATGCATCAGTTTGACTTATCATTGGCTTGACTCTGGAGACTTTTTTTTGGCATGCCAGGATTCCACGCATTTGCCCCGGCCAAATAAAAATCGTGTGCCATACCGTATTTTTTTTCGAACTAACATTGTCGTCGTAGTTTTTACATGCGACCATGCACTAGACACGTCAGTCACTACTAGAAAACCTAGGGCACTGTCACTATGACTCCAGCCGAGCCCCAAACTAATCCGGCTCTTAAAAAGAGCCAAGAAAAATATATTTAGTGCTTAAACAATTCTTACATTACGTGAGCTCAGCATATGTCAATCCTCCATGCTCACACGTACATACGGACATACACTGGAGCGTAAATAAAACATTCACAGTTTTTGTATATTTAAGACTCAAGCCAAACATTCGTCTCCTGCCCCCAGTAGCCCGGGCCAGAACAAATAATATAAATTTAAATTTAATTGTTCCCATAAGTGGCTCACGTGAAGCCACCAAGAGTTTAAAAAGGGGCTAATGATCCAATGAATCAGTCTTTCACACTGTGAGAAGAATTCCATGAAAAAAAAAAGTTAAGAAAAAAAAATGAGACGAGGAAACACTTTCAACTACATATACTTTCTCCGAACTGGAGAAAGTACACAAGACGAGACTGGAGAAAGCAAAGTATATCCAGACCGAGGGTCGTATAGAGCAGAAAACTCATTCACATTCCAGGAACGATGCATTAAAGGGCGGACGTCGAATCCACCTGACACATGCTCGACCTTCGCTTCATTTCCAAACCAAAATCTCTTCTGTTTCCTTTTCGGGTCTTGGAAAAAGGACTTGGCTTGGTAATGCATTACATAAAGACGACTTGACTACTATATATGTCGTATGCATGCATGGAGTTCCTCCAGTCCAGAAGATTTCCAACATTTCCAATGCTTGTCCAGTAAAACTGACCAATGCATGGATATAACGTTCGTATCCTGGAAAACATGTAATGTGTGTCTATGTCGAATATATACATAGTAGTTTGTGGTGGAGCTGGTGGAGTGGAGTGAAATAGATGGAGGCCCATTCTTCTCCTCGGACTCCGAGTAGTTGAACCGCAGAGCAATATATCAAAAAATCAGGCACAGATGGGCTTATTTGTAATCAGGACCAGTTTGGAAAATAGCATTAAAAAAGGGCAAACACGGGGACCCATTCTTAGATGAACACCATGGTTCTGTAGAAGAAGAGACAGTGAAAAACTATCCACAACAGCTCGTAAATCACACTTTGAAAGAAAATCTTATGAACAAGACATCGATCACTACCAATCGATCAACTGACATACGAACCAACCAACCAACCAACCAAAGGGAAAGAAGAAGAAGATGAGAATGAAGGAACCTAAAAAGAAACGAATATGTGTGTAAGGTTATCTTCAACAAACTTCTTTCTCCCCTAAAAATTTCAACGGAGAAAGTCTATAGGATATTACATAGACATACACATCCAATTCTTCCGGCCCAACGTTCTATAGACATAATAGATGAAAAATCCTGCTGAATCACCATAAAATCTTAAATCTTACACATTTTTGTTCACTCAACAAAAGACCCCGCTTCGTTGTCACGTACTAACTAATTGTATTTTGAAAATGTATAGACTCCAAATAATTAAAAAATTCGAAGCAATCGAATGTTGTAAATTCCTTCATTAGTAGTCGGACTAATTATAGAGATATCAGAATTATGTACACATCTGCCCCCAAGTCTGTGTACGTACTAGACTTTGATTTCTTGCTACAAAGTTCCAAGTATCACTTTGGCCAATTGCCAACTCGTTCTATTGTTTAATTTATAATCTTTCCTCCAGTCAGCCCACACATGTAGACACTCCGAATCAAATCCTAATTGCTACTACACGGCACTCCTGTGGGATTATTTTGATTTCGTACAAAGAAAAAATGAACACCTTTGTCATTTGTCATTTGTCAGCAGAACCTAAACCTATGTATGCAATTTTCTTACTGAGTCATAACACTGTGAGCAATAATTACTAATGAGCTTGGCAGTGAAAGGACGAAACACCTACATTTTCCTGGAAAATCGTTACCACAAACATATACTGTACATTAGGGCCAAGATACTGGAATAATCCCACGTAAAAAATTCAGTAGACTAATAAGGTCGAGTTTCGTCTAAGAAGAAGCCTTTTACGTCCGACTAATGCTTAATCAATGTGAGAACTGTCTCTGCTGTTGGGAGAATTCTGGTTCCTTCTTAGTATCTTCACCTTACTACTACAAGGAAAGTCCATCGAATTCAATTTCCTATCATGAGGGAGAAGAAGAGAAAGTGGAGAAAGCCGGGTGGCCTGACCGGCCAAGTCGGTGTGGTGTGGTCGTCGTGGTTCGGTCGCGGTGTGGGTCGGGTGAAAGTCTGTGTTTGTGCCTGTGCGTGGTGAACTTAAATGTGATCAATACAGAAGAGAAGCTACCCGGGTATGTTCAGTTCAACCCGGCTCTAGTCAACGCTACTATGTATGTCCTACTAAACACTCACGTCACCACTCCGCATACAATATAACAACGACGACAGCAAAATAATCAGGGATTTTGGAATTTACTCTAAAACAGGTCAAGCGAGATAATAAAATGTCCAAAGACTGTCCCACCGGCCCAAATCTATCAAAAAAGTCGACAAGGTCGCCCTAAATTAATCTCACCCATCGAGAGAAATAATCAAGCCGAAATATTGTAGAAACTAACTACTTTAGCGTTAATTCTCAACACAACGATGAAGAAATAACATTTTGGTTAATAGTAGGACCCTGAGACTGAAAGCTATGCAAAACACCTACTATGTACAACTTTGAGATAATTCATATGGCCTAACCTGGGCAGGCCAGACCAGGCCAAATCCATGTTACCACGTCTGTCTATATTTAAGCCGGGCAGTGTAGGACCGCTGAAAACCTTTATTGACAGACTGTCTGCCTGTCTGTCTCCTCCAGCCTTAAATTCCCTCATTTTCATTCACCTCTACCCTCCTGTCATCCCATACTCCCGGGCTGGGGAGACAACATAAGCTTTCATTCTACCCGAATCGACTGTTTTTACGTACACTCACAACCCGAATTTACAAACTCTGTATTCCACATCCTGCTTCCTACATCCTGTACCAAATCCAAATCATTCCAAAGAAGGAGAAAAAATCTTCTCGGAATAGGACCTTACCAACTTTGGGTTCGAAGAAAGTACCACATTGGTTTCAACTAAAATTAAAGTATTTTCACCGTTGTCAAAATACTCGATAAGTCATTATTTGACACAGAATATGTGATATCTAATGGAAACTTGAATCGGGTGAGCACACAGAGTATTTTTGACCGTTCGAAAACGAAACACTGCAGTCATTGTCCTACAGTCAGTCTGGTGAGGTGCCTCCCATATGCAAACGTTTACAACATTTATAGTTTCCATGATGTGGAATAGTATTTTTTTATACATACGTGTTCATATATTGTAAATTCAAAGAAGCGACGTATACAGAACAGAGTAGATCCATAGAACGTGTGCACGTAGTATTTTCTCTTATTCAAGTTAACGCTGAATACTATGGGATTACAACTGCATTGCCATACTCAAACCCCGGCATGTAGATCTTCGCATAAATAGTTAAATACATGGAGACAGATAGACTCAGTACTCACAGGGGAGCCAAAAATACTCAAGACACACATCACCAAGAAGAAACCGGCGTCGGCAAAAGTTTTTGGGATGTATTTTAGCCCATATACATATACATATACAGGAAAAGTAGGAAGAAGAAGAAGAACATCAAGAGAGAATCTGTAGGCAAGGGGACAGAGTCAACAGAGAGTGATGCTTTCCGATTCACACTTTCTCAATAAAACGTTCACGACATTTTCTCCAAAGTGTATATCCTTACATAATGTATAGGCGTTCTTTTTCATGCATCAGCATGGCAAGCGCACCGCTATGGCGACATAAATAAATACATATACATGTATATACAACATATACCACTTCGCATTTTAACAAGGGACAGTTGTCAGTTCAAAATTCAAATCAGGCTAGAATATGCTTGGTTGTTCGCCAAGTTCTGCAATTATTTCTGCGTTTATAATATAAAAGGTACCCCTAGTAGTAGGGGTAAAAATGCAGTATGTGAACACCTGTAAACACCGGTAAATAAGGTAGCCAACCTAGCCAGAAAAATAATTAAACCTATAAGCTACCGTTGTGTTTTTCTTAGGCATTGGATAAGATTTACGTTTGACCTAAGGAAGGTACCCCTAGTAGTAGGGAAAGACATAATAAAACCAAGAAGATATTCCCGGGTGAAAAATTTGAATTCAAAACACAGGAATTGACAATGCTGGAAGAAAGCTTTAAGAACGGCCTAAGACCTCCCCTTGTGAGTGTTCTATCCTAGCAAACCCGGGTAGTGAGCCAAAATCCGTTACTGGAAAAGGAAGAAACCGGAAAAACTCATACCTTTCCATCACTCTGGAAGAGAGAAAAAAAAGGAAGAAAAAAGAAAGGGATGGGATGGGTGTCGTATCCTAAAGTCTTGGAGTGCATTGCAATGTGAACGCAAAGTGAAGACTACTTCATCCGCAAATTTAATTCTACGTGTGGAACGTAAAATGCCATTGCCAGTAGTGAAAATCCCAGTCCCAGTTCTTCTTCGTCGTCGTCGTCGTGGCGGTGGGCTATTAAAGTCGTGTTTCGGTGAGTCACTGTGCATTACATTAGAGACGCATGCGAGGCGTGAGAGTATAAATTTGTCGTTATACTACTCCGTAGTTCGTAGTCCGTACTATATACATATTTTGGTGGAGGTTCCAATTCCAACATGCATGCATATCCAGTGGAAGGAATCTTGGAATGGAATGGATGCCGGCAGGGAGACATTGGAATCTCTAAATTCTCTGGGTGCTTTCTCCAGTGAAGAAAGCACTGGCTGGGAATGGTTTGACATTGCCATGGCATGGCCACCAATCTGAGCCCTATACTCAAAGACTCAGTCAGATTCAGAGAAGGAAAGGGAAAACGAAACACACGACTTTGCCTTCAAAGTGCCTCATTAGTATCATTCTCATTCACTCCAGAATCTCAGGGCCCAGCCAGGCAAAGGGGCTTTCAGAATCCGCATCCCATACACACATACAAGAAACTCAGACTCAGTCCAAAGTGTAGTCATGTAATGAAAAGTAAACTGTGTTCGGGAATGAATCCTCATTTCACCAATCCTCAGTTAATACCTACTCATCTGTTACCGACAATCACTACAATTCAATCTAAATTTAGGGTAAACCGACCTAAAAGTCCCTACTCAAGGACATATGCGTCAGAAGTTCCTAGTAACGGAAATTCATAGACACCCTGTCCCAGTATGGGGATTCTTAGCACGTTCCCCGAAAGTACGGACTTCTAGCCCGGATTGCCATACACATTCATTGATACTCTGGAAGGCAGGTCAAACAATATCAAGTATTTATCCAACTGAAGGAGTTTGCATTCAATTTGACCTTTGGGAGGTACCCCTAGTAATAGAAACAAACTACAACAGAGAATTGCCTATTAAAAACTACTACACTGTGCCGGTCTCAGGGATAAATTTACTTCGAGGCAGCTTATAATCTTTGGCTTGGGGGTTCTGCTAATGCCTAAAAATGCAAAAAATAATTGAATCTTCCTTCAAAATTTCTTGGAATTAAAATGTGATTACAATTTGTCGGGTACATTTTTAATTTGTTAACATAGAGTTGCCTAAAACTGCCAGAGCAATATAAATTCTGGCGAGTGTGACATACAAAGCAGTTGGTAAATTGAGACATTTTGGAAATTGGCCACAACATAGAAACATCTCTGACTCCTACGTACGTATCTAATACCATAGTAGAGAAGCGACACACTAGTCCTCACCTTATTAAAACCCTTTCCTCCCTAATCTAACTAATTTTATGGCTAAACATTCACCAAAATGCAATGTAATGTAATGCAAATGCACGGCTGGCAGAGATTTCAGGGCTTTAATTTACCACTCCATGATTGGGGTGCGGCGGCGGGTTTTGGGTGGGAAGAGTACAGTACAGTTTCAATCCTATCTAGTGATACGTACGTAGCGTAGTGGCGAAAATTTTCGAATTTATTTTTAATGCGTGACACATGGGGACGACGACGACAGAGGCAGAGGCAAATGCATAGGAACCAAGTGCATGCATGTAGCATGTCACCTTAAAATTTATCATCATTTCAATCTACATTTATTGCATCCTATTCTATTATCCTCAAAGCACCACCAGAGTCAGTCACCTAAGCTACCTCATACTCCCCACCTTTTGAAATTGGAAATGACATGAGAAAAAAGAATGAAGGTGAGATATGATAGCACCTACAGTAGACATACTGTGTGTCAAGTTTAAATGGGGAGTGCGTGAGCCCGAGATTGTCAAACTAATGTCATGCAAAACAAACAATTAAAATTTACGAAACCCAACCTTTTACATTCCATTACGTCCCATCATGGAAATTAAGCTGTGTTTCACCTCCTCGGAGCACGCAATTTCATTTTTTTCTTCATTCTCAATGCACGACCATACATTCTAAATAAGAACCCCTTTTGTCTATACAATAGGTATTTTAAATTTGGTCATATATTCATTCACCTTGTAATTATTTCCTTACAATGCTACATAATAATGAATTTGAATGACAGCATGATCCCTGCGTGCGTTAACACTAACACTGTTACATTGCGTGTGCATTTTTGTTTAATTTAAATGAGATTCTCAACAATTATTTAAAAAAAGGTGTAGTACTCGTACGTGTGAATCTCATGACATGATGATGATATCCGTATCCGCATTTCAGGTGACATATGACAGACAGAGACAGCCATATGCACTGCACATGAATGAATTCAGATTTAGATGCATATCTTAATTTTGTCACAAGTGTAGTGAGTGCTGAGCTTAATTTAGTCTATTTGGTGTAGTCTACAGACCAGAAACATGAAGTTTGGACATTAAATCTAGCTACAAAGTGCCAGACATGCAGACCAGGGCTTCTTATTTAATTACTCATTGCTCTTCATGCCCTACAGGACAAACTAACTCCGAGAAACTATAATAAATCCAATCCAATTCCATTTCATTTTCCACGCACGGTAGTCAAGGAATCTTTCAAATTATATTCTGTTACAGTCAATATATATTTATAAATTTTAGTATTTTTTGAATTGGTTTTGATTTCAACCATTTCAGTATCTACCGGTCTTACGGCTTACTTGCTCTAGCACTAAAAATATGAGCGAATGGACGGAAAATATGTTAAAATCCATGTGACTGAAGTTTTCATGCAAATTATGTAAGAATATAAAGAGACTGCAACATATAATGATGAAGAGTTAGTAGAATCTAGTCGTAGTCGTCTTCGTCAGTAATAGTAAATCCTAGGGATGTTGGCGTTCCCGTTGCCTGCCGTTGGGAATGACCGAGATGGGAAATGCGAGGACGGGAGATGAATGCATAATTGAATAAGATGGCATCATTAAAAACAAGATGAGTTCCAGTAATGAATCGCATTCACGCAAATTTGTGCCAAATCTTCTCGAGCTTTTCCATTTCAACTAGTTCCACTTTACTCATTCTTCAACTTCAGAATTTACTATGCAATCCGTAGCGTAAAAGGACTACCTGCTTCCAACAATTTCTACTTCTACAAGCAATTCTGCTCACACTTCAAAAGTCTGAGTCACATCACATCACATTTTCTTCCACCTATTCAAATCCACATCTGCAGACTTTGCCTTTGCCTTTGCCATTGCTTTTGGATGAATTCGTCGCTCGTAGTTTTGTACAATATGAGTTCATCTCTGATCTGGATAGAGCTTCAGGTTGGACGCCTGCCTCTTCATGTCAAATTCCCTTTAATCATGAAGGATTTCATCCGTGAAGTCGAACTGAACTGAACATGTACAAAACAGTCAAACCCATGTAGCAGTACACATACGAGTCTCAAACTCATGCCAAACCTAAAACCTTGTAAGTACTTCTCTCTCTCTCTACCCCTATGTATTTAATTAAGTTAGTTATATATAATTCATTTATGAGTTATGAGCCCTGCCACCAGCCATCTCTCTCTATTCTATTGTTCACACATGAATTTCATATCCAAAAAGAAAAATGTTCACAAATCTAGTACGGACGTATGAATCAAGACCAATTAAGAGTTCATAGTATACCACATGTAAACTCCAAGACCAATTAATCTATCAGGACATGACTTTATTTTTCATCCACCTACAGGGTTGTCATGAATTAGACCGAAGCAAATATTTAGAAAACGCACGTTTAATTTAACCTCCTAAATGAATCAATTAAGTATTTCAAAAAACTTTCTATGTAACATGTTGCGTTGTGAACCACCATGTGTGTACAAAACTGAAACAAAGGCATGACATTGAATCAAGTGCAGAGAAAATACGAACGAACGAATTCCAGGCGGTTTTGTTGGAAGTCATCGTGACAAGGCACGGTGTAAATTATTGAGAAAAACATCTCTTACCTGCAAAGTAAAAATAAAAAAATAATTAGTTAATTTTATTTAATTATACAAAATATGTATTTAGCTTATAAATATGTATTTGGCTTAAATATCACGGGTAATAGAGAATGGACATGAAGTGTGTGTGGAATGTAAGGCAATATGCGCAATAATACCAAAAGAAGTGAGTAGAATATTGACCTAAGGTATTTCAGATCGATATCGAATAAAACGTATGCATGTATTCCCTATTAGGCTTACCGCCGAAGGCTTATCGAAGAGTTTCTTTCAGTAAACTACCCGGCAATGTTTGACAATGCTTTATGGCGAATGTCAATTAATGTGAACATTTTCTTGAAGGTGAATCCTCTGCGATTTTCTCACTCAGAGAATTCTCCTGAAAACACTTTTGTAAATGGAAGAGGGTGGTGGATTCATGGAATCTTTTCCAAAAACTTAACTTTAGTTTCTTCCCCTTCTCGGAATTGAATTTCCCACCTACCTATGTACTTGTACTACTAGGACTTCCTCCTTCGAGGACACAACTAGACAAGACACTCAAGAAACTTCAACATTTATTATTAACTAACCCACCAAGTTGTACAACATAGGGATGGTCGTAAGTGCGTAAGGTCCAAATAGAGTCAAACTCTTGTGAGAAATCAAGTTGAGCGTCAACCAAATGTCAGATCAGCCGTGACTGATTGATCCAAAAAGTGGTCCATTACCTAATCGCACCCAGTATCACCGCACAGGTCTGGACGTCTGACGAAAATTCAGAGGTATCGCAGAGGCGTGGGCATTTACAGTGTGTTCCAAAAAAATGGCGTCTGACGAAGATCTTCCCTCCTAGCCTAACCTTATGTTGCAACTTTTGGGTGACCACTGCGGAAGTAAACGCTGGGAGTAGTGCACAAAATACCCAAAAAATATTTCTCAAAAATCTTCATTCCTAACCTAGCCTTAAGTTGAAACTTTTGGGTGACCCCCGTAGATCCGAAACGAAACTCCACAATTCCTTCGGATTTCTTGAGAAAACTTCTCGGGTTATATTGTGAGGAAAATTTTACCTTCTACCTGCCTCTTCTGCGACAAAGTAATTTGTTACTTCTTCTTCTCCAAGTTTTAGTTCTACTCCTTCTTGAAACTTTTGTCTTGTGGCCATGCGGCAGAAAACGGAGGGTTTATGATGAGTGTGCACTGTGCACAGCACAGTGGTTACCCGGACATTCTATGTACGAACATCCGAATCCGTACACCTACCTTACAAGAAGATCTGCTCGTAAATAAAAAATTCTCCAGCTTCTGGGATAAAAAAAAAACAAAGTGACTTAAGTGCCCGGGAGGCGAGCCAAAAGAAAAGACCTGGTTCAAGCGGGCCAACACTTATCCTCCTATGTATCTATGAAAATATCTTTAAATTTTTTTCTTACGGAAAGGTCACATTTTTCGTCCCATTTACCAAACCGTTACTGTACAATGACATATTAATAATACCCAAAGTATCATTTCCATGAGCTATTTTGCAAAATATGCCCTGGAATGGTCGACTGTTGTGATAATCTTATTTTTAGGAAGAATGTTGCTGCCTGTAATGAAATCGTGAGGAACACTTTATAAGTCCGTCAATGGACAGAAGAACGTTAAGTGTTTATGAAATG
>JAQGCA010001497.1:0-17252 GCA_034698945.1 Protaphorura quadriocellata
AACTTTGTGAACTGACGAACAAGTAATAAATCTACAGGTCGAAAATCCGCACTCATTTTAATTTCTTTTCTTTCATTTCTTTATTCAATTTTTCTTCAGTTGTGAGTTTCACCGCTCGGAGAAAGTAAAAAGAAAAGTGAAAGTCCTCATTCTTGCCCTAAACACGTTAACCCAGTTTGACAAGCAAGAATTCTGTTTAACATGGAACTATAATAATTATAATCAGAAATATCTCTCTCTCAGACAATTTCAAATGAGATCTTATACAAGATACTTTTGAAGCACCAGCTTTACAAAACATCAAACCGAATAGGTTTAGATAGTCATAACTGCTATGAGTCTTTGTGACGGATTTGCAGTAATCTCAAAACGACAGCTTGCTAAAAGTAATTAACCCCCGAGATTTTAAGTTTTGTAATTTCCAATAATAGAATGGAAGTGACCGAATTTTACACAAATGTAATTTTATTGTTCATATTTCGTAATACATTAAAAGATCTCTACAGACCTGAACCACTGTACAATAATATATTTAAACATTTAGTTACACTTAGTTCATCGTATTCAGTGACAGTGAAAAAGTAGCAACACTACTCAATTCCCTATGGTACGAGACTCTGCATCTACAGTAAAAGACGTTAGTATCTAACGTAATGTAATTAACATGATAAGTACACGATTTCTATTGTCATGTTGGTTGTAAAATATTAGCAACCGGTCCCCATACTTAACTTTTACTTCACAATTACCAATTTTAAGTTTAAAGCATTGATGAAAGATAATGAAAATTAAAGCGTTTTAAGAGGTTTTTAAATAGTAGGTATTACTAGTGACAATTTTAATTTCCGTGGTTTTTTTAGTCATTTTCATTACTACAATTGGATTGAGATTCTTTCGATAGAAAGGAACTGAGGGAGACCGAGAACCAGGAAGAGTTTAAATAAATAGCCCATTAAAAAGAGCATTTATCGAAAGCTGAAATCAAAACCATACCTTCTAAACTTATAATAATTAAATAATAACTAAATGTGTTTCATTCAATCCATTCCGGAATCGAGAATTTCTGCCCAGTTCCAGTTTCAGAATACGAAATGTATGATCATCTAAGAGAATGTTTGATTATGTAGATTCTTCTGTTCAACCGCGGATGAGTGTCGAATTTTGTTAGGATAACCGTCACAATTCTTCTGAAATTCACTGATTGGAATGGGAATGCTTAATGTTCTCGTGTGTCGATTGATTCCTCTCGGTAGTCCTGTCTCCGTATTATTATTGTTAAATTTCTTCGGTAAAATTTCGTTGATTGTGCTCCATTTCTGTAACTCAGATGGGTTATTGGGGGACGCAGTGTATGATGAGATCGGAGGCCAATCCGTTCTCTGAGCCAAATCGTACTCAATTTGTAAATAAGCTTTTTTCACATCAAATTTTGGTCTTTTCTTGGATGAACCTCCACAGTTGAGTCTTCTACATTCTATGGACGAAATCAAGTCGACAATGAAGAATTCAATGATTAAAGCCACAACAAAATTGGCAACGGCAATCCCAATTAGTGTTAGCCGAAAAGTAAATTCGGGCGGGACGGCAAGTTCAAGTATACTGATGAGACCTGAGCACGGCCATAGAACCATGTAAAGTGTAAGGAGGGTCAGAATGATTAGTGAAGTGATGAGTCCAGGATTCGTCACCACTGATTTTCTATAAGGCTTCCCTGTAAGTATTGAGAATAGAACGGCCATTGAATACTTTTACATCTCTATGTTTAAGAGGTGAAAAGAGCGGGACGGAAGGACTGCTTCAAAACCAGGCGTCCTCGTCTTTGTCTCCCGGAAATGGAATTGGAGCATACAATCTCAATTTCTGTTAGTCTGTACTTACCACGAGAGAATACAACGGCCATGATAATGTATTGAAAGGCAGAGACCGAGAACAGAACATAATTTTCGTAGCACATCAGATTTTCGTCACTCGGATAGAAGGGATTTTCTTTGTACCAGGACTGTTGTTGAACGTAAGTGTATGACATAGCTTGAGCTCCTACGATGGCCACCATGTGACAAAGGATTGACCTAGAAAAACAATATAATATTATGATCATCGAAATTAAGTACAAAAACATATTAGAAACTTGTTTGTGAGAGTCAGAGTCGAGGAAATGTCCCCATTCTAAGAATTCCAAGGAAATTGTAGAAAAATTTACTTCACCTCTAGCTAAAATGTGTACTGAACTATTTGGGCGTTGAAATTTATGAACGACATTAATAATAATTCTCCGCCTCTGACTCTGTATTGATAAAAGTAGTATAGATGTCATTTTATATCTGTACTATAAATTACGAACGCAAACCCTTACACAATTGGGGGACCAGAGACTAAGCTTGCTGAAGGCGGTTGTTTGACCAAAGGACCCGGGTATGGTTCGGCGTGTCCGAAGAAAAGGGCGAATACAGAGATAAGGAACAAGTCGATGTACAGAAATTGTCGGTCCGTCAGATTTGAGGAAATGTTATACAAAATTATAACAGAGACGAATTGAGTTAGAGAATAGACAGCCATGTATTTGAATATTCCAAAGGAAGTAACCAAAGCCCCTCGACCCTACCAAGAAAAGATTATTAATTATTTCCATTCTATTTAATTAGTATTAAGAATAAAAACACGAAAATACATAGTTTAAGTATAAAGGAATAACATTGTATTTATTTACTTCTCGAATCAAATGTGGGACACACGTAATATTGGCTTCATTTGAGGTAAATGGCGACGCGACGGATGATTCCGTATCGGACAGTGAAATTCCAGCATGAGCGGCCTTCAGTGCACCTGATAAACATCGCAGTCATTACTAATCGTTCGTATGAATAATAAGTGTGACATAATTGTGATATAGTTGTATGTTAGCTAGTCACTTAAGACCTGGCGGTAGGCTAATTTTCCCAAACACTCAAAATGCCATAGGAATGGAAGAAATCCGGATTCAGAGGGTGTTTCAAATAATTATGTACTGTGATTTCGTATATACAAACATTGTATTACATTCTTTTCATCATGCAATTATTTGAAACACCTTGTCAATCTTTACTGACACTGGTTGTCCAATCAATACAACGAGAGGCATTTCCATTCGAATTTCTGGTTTCGCAGCAATCGATTAGAACGCTGAAGATAATTTCTAGGGGAAGAATTAGTTAACGAACGTAATCTTTATACATTCTTTGTAAGAATTCATCTCTAAACTGTTCTGAAATAAGGTTGATCTAGTTATCTTACGGATTAATCATCCTTTTTCAAAGAAATGATATCATTATGATGAGCTCAAATTCTATCGGATTTTCAAAAAAGTTATTTTCCAAATCGTATATTTCAGCTGGCGAACTTGCTCTCATTGTCGGTTACTACTAGTTTTCTCCAACCGATTACAGCAAAACTGACCACTTCCCCAAGTGGCCCCATTGCTATTCAGTTAGTAGGTCTGTGTGAACGATTATCAATTCCTGGTTCATTCATGTTTTGGACTTCAGTTGCGAACAGCAGCTCACCAAAACTTCTACTCCAAAAATGATTTGACCTCTTGTGAACAACTATATACACACTATTAAATACATGTATAACTTACCACAATCGTTGGCGCCATCACCACACATTCCTGTGATTAAATATAATGAAATCTCATTAATTTATTTTATGGACTGAAATTAACACTGACGATGCAAGTTAGAAAGAAATTCATAGAGACACGCTATGGTAAATGTTGATACTGATAATTCCCCGTTAGCTGTTGGCGCAGACCCAACTTATTTCTGGTTACATAAGATTTTCAGACCTCAACGTGCGTTATTTCAAATACGGAATTGGAGAACCGGATTACAGCAGTAAACCAAACACGGAAATGTGGATCAGGGTTTAGATTCATTCCAGGAAATATGAAAGACGAATAAATTAATTAAACTAACCCACAAAATATCCCAGGCCCTGAAGTAATTCGACAAGTTGTTGTTTTTGCTCAGGACTCATACGTGCAAACACGGTTCCTCGAACCAGTAGTTTTGGCAGAAGTTCGGGGTAAAATGTCCTCATGACGCCGAAAGCATGGCCGGAAACCGCAAAATGGTAACGATTAGACGGTGACTCTGCACTAAATAAGTCGATGCCAGAACCAATTCCACTCAAAATTGAGATCGCAGGACTACCAGGTGACGGTGAAGTTTCCAAATCCATTGGGCACTATCAACGTTTAAAACAAGCATAATTAGCTTTCGTTCTAATTCATTTAATTCTACAAAAAGTTCCATTGAAATACCATACAAATCCTTCATTTATTCTCGCTTCGCCCCAACAAGAATTTTAGATACATTTTAATTTGTAAATACCTATTGTATTTACATATTGTAAATGACCTAATAGAGCCCCGGAGCTCTATTCACTCATGTGGGTTCATAGGTCAAAGACTTTCACCACTTTCTCCATCAGGTTATATATAGAAATCTGGAGAACGGCCGGGCTCTATTTGAGCTCTACGTTCTAAACCGCTTTACTATGTCGTTTACGGTATTTCAAAAGAATATTTCGAATAAACTGAATGGCATCAAGTGTGATATTGCATGTCTTTGGTCTTGTCATTACCTAATTATGTTCAATGTACTTTATTTATTCTCACCTAGCCCAAATACAAATTTTGGGCTTTATTTTTAGATACGATGAGATTTATATTTATTTAATATAAAAGTACATGTTTCAGAATTGAACATTCGAATAGGCCTAAAAGCATAAAGCGTGACATTGGATTTCCTTGGCCCTATCACGCTCTATTATTCCGGGCTAAAATATTTACCCCACATGTGCTTTAGTTTTATTTTTATTTTGTCGATTACCATTTTATTGGCTACAGTGTACTGCAGCCGTGGAATATTTCCTTCTGGCACGGTCTCTGTCCCCAACACTATCACCTTGTCAGAAGCCTCCAGCATTCCACATTCCCTTGCCACGCTGATCGCCGTCAACATGTTGTCTCCTGAAATTATGAACAAAAACATTGTTTTTCACACTTCAAACTTTGTACCCATTTAACCACCCACGACATCATCTCGAACTCAAATGTGCCTCGTTATGACGCAGAAATGTCAAGAAAAGTTTCTGACAGGGTTTTGGTTTTGAATTAATTCTGACCACATAGGCAAGACAAGACAAGGCAATGCCCGCGGATGATGTTGTGGAAGTGGTTCGAACGTATTTAGGAAGAAAACGAGAGGTCACTCACCGGTCACCATGATTGATCGAATGGCAGCATTCTTTAGAATCCTCATCACTCCAGTTGTTTCAGGTTTGAGTCTATTCTCCAGCACAATCAAACCGAGGAATGTAAGGCCGGTCTCTACGTCTTCACGAAAAACTCTTTGGGCCTGTGGTAAAAGTAAAATGGCCCATTTAGAATCGACACTCAGGACCACCCCACTATAAGTTCTCGCGGACTTGAACGTTTCCTAATTTATGGATAGGTTATCGGTAGGCTCCCTTCCCTAGTACTCGTTTGACTGAATTGGTCATTCATTTCCCCAATATTGATTTTTCCTCCCCAATATCAATTCTACTAGGTAGAATGAATTTATTAACCCCGGAACGAATAGAATTGAACTTCCAGTTTTCATTGGAGCGCTGAATGGAGAAAGGAAGTTTTTTGAGAGTTGGTGCTCAATTTAAACTAAATTGTTTACCAAACTTTCTCCCGTAGGAGCTATAGTACTACATACTGCGTGTCCAACGCAATGCAGCTTTCTCAAAACGGTCTGATCTTGCACAAAAGTGTTTCCCCCTATCGTGTCGCTATACTTTCTGATCACTCAAGTAGAAAAAATTGACGTCTCAAACTTACTTTCGTATAGCTCAATCCTTGGAGACTTTTGTGAGCTACTGCAATTACACGGTAGCCTTGTTGAGTGTAACGCTCCAGCGTAACAGCAAAGTTGGCCGGTACTGTAAAAATTAAGAGAGCTTACATTATTTCATTTTCATGTTTTACGGCTGCGCAACACAATTAATTTAGTCAATTTCAGTCTATATCTCATTGTTCTACAACTTCTTGGCTTCAGGTTGACAATGCGGTAAAAATAAGACATCGGGTACCAGTGAAAGTGCCAAATATGGTTATCCTGATAGTTAACATCGGCGGATCACGCAGGCGTAGCTGCATCATTAGGTTAAATACTACCACGATCGACTCTGTTTAAAAAACTCGAGAAATCCAGCTGTAGAGAGGCGAAAGAACGGTAAATGGACTGTAAACTGCAAAACGGCCTGAAGGGAATACAATTCCAGCAGTTGGACGAGACTTTGCAAGATGTGGAATAACATTCTGAAGTAAGTTTTGTGAAACGTGCTAAAACCTTTCAAACTCACTTCTTCTCGGAAAAGCGAATCAAGTTTTAAGCGAGTGTCTCAAACCACTTTCGCTAATGCAGTTTTGTTCAAACTTTGACTTTGGACGGCCTCCAGAAAGTCGTGTTTATCTGCACATTTACAGGTAATATGTCGATGTCTGTCCCTATTTTCTCCTCAACCCTTTGATCTATACGCGTTAACTTTGTGTAAAAGCCTCAAAATCCCTAAGCAGAACATTTCACATTACGAAGGATGCAGATTGCAGATGTATCATGCTTGATTAATAAACAGAATTTGAACTTTTACCTGATTGAGGGATGGACAATGAAGTTATCATCTCTGGTGATCCTTTGCAGTAGATCTCAAAATCCGGTGCTCCCAATATTCTCGTTATCACTGACATTCGCTGAAGCGAGGATGAAAAGGGAAATTGACGAATAATGCCGACATCCAGATTTGTACTTCCCTTCAAAGAAATAAATTCAAAAATGTTTATAACAATTATCAAATAAAGTGACTGGCAGGGAAATTGAAATGCCTTAAGGAAATCGTAGTGATATTTCCTTTTGTATCAAATGGTTTCTAGTTTACATATTAAATAATAATGAAAGACCATTTTCAAATTCTGACATTTCCGTTCAAACTGTTATTCAACCTTAACACGTTGTACTTTACTATTTGGGTTACATTATTACGTCGTACCTTACTGTCTATCTGTCCACTAGTCAGTCTTGGGGAAAATTTTACCATATAAAGAAACTTCGAAGTCCTCCAAAATCTAGCCTAACCGTTGATTTAGTTTCTCTTATTTGTGAATATTTTGCCTACTTGAATGCACGAATGCGAAATCAGGGAAATCAAACCTTCGTCGTTTCAGAATCTTTGATTTGATTGGTTTGACTTACAAAACAGGTCGAGCCATACCAATTCATCTGTCGTCATAATTAACTAATTCAACTGGCAGTCGTACGAAACAACGAATTCGAAGATACTCCCACGTATTCTGTGGGAGTCTCTTTATAACATAATACGATCGTTTTTGTCCTCCACAAAATCCTCAGAGTACAGTGAATGAACCTCTATGTTCAATTTCAAATTTGTTGGTGGAAAAGTTCAGAATGAATTAAAGGAAAGTAGCAAACAATTACTTTCAACAAGACTTTTTCAATTTCCTCTTCACACAAGAGAAGAAAAGAAATCATGTAGAATGACAGTAAACTTAAAAAGTTTGAATGAGACTGCGTTGATAGTTTGGTGAATTATTTTTGCTCGCAGCTGCGGCTTTAAATTGTTATTGGATTCGCTTTCTATTCATTTCCGAAGACTCGCTGACACTAACACTGGAACACTTTGTTCAAGGTTGCTAAACAGAGTTCACTGCGCTGAACGAATTGTACCGGCCTTTCATTTTATATTCAGGACAGTCGGTGTGATGTGCCTACGTTCATGCTCTCAACGGATTCCGAACCTTTAGAGGTTGAAGTATTCGAGCGAAACTGCGCAATGTAATGTACTCAAATGTACTTACTTCTCCGATTTGCAAGATCGAGTTCTCGTCGGTTCCGCATGGGGCTGGACGAACTATAGTGGGTGCCATCTTGTCAAATTTTTCATTGTCAGCACAACCAGGTTCTTCCAGAATCCAGCCTGTCCATTCGAACATCTGAAAAGATTCACAACACAAGAGATAAAAATATTACAGCGACATACACAACTACAAACAAATACCCGCGTAACTAGTAATAAAATTCAGTATGTTCTTGTACGAAAGGATTTCTGTAAATAACTATTCATTCAAGGTTATCTCTTTGTTGTTGAAAACCGAGCCGAATCTTGATAACAACGCGAACTGAAATTATTGACCGTAATGAAAGCAATTAACTAAACTTTCACTTTTAGGTTTTCCAGTGAATGGTTGCAAGGACGTGTGATTAATTAAAGAAATTTCTAGCAAAATTGAGCTATCTGAACAACCCGTGCCGTATGTGTGCTCTTACCTTGAGATCAAGTGGATCTCCAATTAGGTTATCATCTATTCGTGTCAAAGAATGACAGGCGGCCATGCCAATCTTGAGAGAAAGTTGGGACAAATGACCTGCGTCACGAACTGGATCTTCAAACCCGCATTTGGTTTTGACTCCATCCTTTCCAATCACTTCACTCGTCGGCACGGCTCCCCACAAGTCTAATCCTTCTTCTGTTAATGTTCCCGTCTGCAAAGATCAAAGGAAGTAAATGAAGGCCAACATTGCTCGAAACGCGAAGGAAAAATAAATTAACTATCGTCAGGTTTATCTAGGCTCTAGTCTTTCATACCACACGGTTTTCACAATCCAATGTAGTACTTTAATTTGTACAAGTTCGTCGTAAGGCGAGGTCGAAGTTCCGAGTATTTGTGAGGAATAGGATGGCTTTCCATTTGGCAGGGAAGTTCCCTGTGGGGGAAATCACCAGTGCAGAACTCTCTCTTGAAAGTAAGTACCAACTGCCTTCAGGGATCGGACCCTTGCCATAAGGAAATAATAAGGAGTTGCCATCATTCTACGACGGCATCACGTTATCCCAATGCAATGTCTTGTCACACATCATTAGTCGGGCGTAATGACGAAATGTTTCATGAAATCCTCAGGACTTAGGACAAACTTAATCAAACTTAATTTGGAAATTACTGTTTCATTAATTGGTCTAGATTAGTTTTTGTTTGTGTGTGTGGCGGAATTAAGCCATTCTTCTTATACTTTAATGTATCAGGATGTCAAATCAATCAATCAATCAACCAATCAAGATAAATATGGAACAATGCTGGACTTGAGTTCACAGAATAAATACATGCGATTTTTGTCATTAAAACTATTGACGGTATAATTATGGCCTAACACTGCTGGTGCTGACAGCGCTGGGTTCAAATAGAACGCGTATCTTTCTCCAGCTTTCTACATGCAAGCAAATGGAGAAAGTGGTGAAAGTCTTTGGCTTCTGAACCCGCCTGAAAACCTGAATGAACGCGGGTGCTCTATTAGGTCAATTACGGCAAGCCAGTTTGTTTTCCGCGCCATCGTCGTCCGTCCATTCTGGTGACATTTCATCACCATACGCAAATACCATCGGTTCTGTATTTAAATATCAATGAATGCTCAAAAGTAATTTTAATACATGCTTACTGTTTTAGTAATTACTATAGAACTATATCATATCACTGTTCCGTTGTATACCTGGGCTTTGCATGTGGTCTGTGTGATGGTGAAACGTCACCAAAACGGGCGGATAATAGGTTCTCAATGGCACGGAAAGGAAACTGGCTTAGGTATCCCATACTAATGTCATTCCAAATTAATATAACCTAACGCGTACAAGTACAAATCCATTCCGACTCTCAATAAATAAGACTTGTTAGTCAGCGAATCGATAATACCCAACATCTCAGAATTTCTACTAATGACGACAATTTGCCCTAACTCGTCGGCTCTGAACTTCGACAACACTCGTCGAATAATACATGTACCTGAAATGTCGTAGGACAACGAGAATCAGTGATTGGTGTTTCTAGCGGTATTAGTTCCGTTTCATCTAACACATAAGGTACGGTCTGATGTCCACATGAAATACTGTTATATTGGATTCTAAACATGAAATTGAGAGAGCTGACTAGAATTTTTAAATGGGAAAACCACTTTCAGACAATGCAATTCTTGTGGTAACTCAGACGCGACGTCAGGATTTCTTTATCACTTTCGTTCACCAGACTCCAGTCTCCAGGCGGAGTCTTTGCCCTTCCCCTTCCCCACATCACATCTTATCAACAATATTCATTTTGTCATTCTTCGCTCAACAGAAAAGTTTGATATCGAAGCCCCAGTGAAAGTGACAATTTGTAAGCGGTCCTAACCTCTCGACCATTTAAAGACTCGTGTGTGAATGGGCTGAAAAATAATAACTGTTACAGATTTGGAGTTCTATTGCAAAGTCCATACAATTCTACGAATATCTTGAACTTTCTTTGTTCGTTCATCGCCAAACTATCTTGAAATATTTACTAATGGATTTGAAGAAAATTGTAAGTTTTAATTTGCCGGATTCTCTGTCAAATTGGGAAGGAATCATACGTACACTAAAACTGAAACTACATCTTTCTGTTCGCTCGATTAAATTTTCTCCTCTTCCTCCATACACTTTGTATGCAAAACTTCAATATTTCCAAAGAATTCATCTCAAGCTTGTTTTTTTCAAATATAAGCAAAGAAAGAATTACATGAGATTGTAAGCCCCAGGATTGTCCATAAAGGAAAACAAGGTAGCGTAGTGTGCATCCCTTTCCATTGAAACATGGAGAAAGTTATAGTAGTCCAGATTCGAGAAAGAATTTTCCCCAAGATATTTCTTACTTTTAAATTATGTTGTACTTTAGTAAAGTATATCCGGGGCCTTTGTGCTTTTCATTGTCTTGCTTAGTAGAAAAGTTTTACAAGAGAGCGGAAATACGTCAATTCAGCAAGTTCAGCGACAGTAATTGCGATTGGCTGTTCACGTCGCAATAATCGCACAAAAGTGTTCCTCCCAAATATTACAAAATCATCTATATAATTCGACAACTTGACACTAATATCCTGAAATTATTTAACCCTCAACCATTTTGTAAAATATTTTGTAACGTATACTGAATCGTACGGCTAACGTTGATGTAACGTCAGTGATTATCGTTTCGAATAAATGATGATTTTCTCTCTCTTAATATCCCGAATTTAGTTATGAATATCACAATCTGGTATTTCCCATTTAGAGTCGTCTGGACACGAAGCTAGATAATAAATAAACCTGTACCAGCCGACCAGCTTGGCGAGGAAATATATGTACCACGCGTCAGTTAGAAAAATTATAGCATGCTTTATATTATGATGGTCTACCGGCTAATAGGATACCGAATAAGCAATTAAGAAATAGATCATCTTTCCGACAGATGAATCAACGTGCTCACTCGGCAGAAACTTCAATAATAATAGCGATCAAAATAATGATATCTTAGCTCGGGCCCTCATTTCAAATCATGGCGATAATGGTTAATAATAAAAGGTTTTGATCAAACTGTTCTCCAAAGTTTGAAAAGAAAGTTTGAGATTGCCCTTTCCATAAGTATAATCTTAGAACCATTCTTGTACGACGCAAGAGAATTGAAATATACCAAGTTCTGCGAGGGGAACAGGCTGTCACAACTCAACTCTACTCAATTTAAAATCCATAATCTAGTTTTCTTTCTTCCACCACGTGGAAATTCGAGAAGAGAAGATAGGAAACTCACTACTACGGAATTCCTGGGTTTCTATACCCTACATCATACATTGTAATAACTGGTTTCCTTCCTGATTTCTCTTGTAGAGTTCCATTGTATTAATACAAATGCAATAGACTCAGAACTCCGAAACTTTTGGAATCTAATTAAATTTGTCAAAAGCACATCTGCGGGAGTCGAAGCAGACAGTCCTCGTCCTCGTCGTCATTGTCTCATCTTTCCACAGACAGTCCTTGAAATTACAATGTCGAATATCCTGACGTAACATAATGAAAACAAGTGTCAAAAACTTTGAAATACAACTTTCTGACAAAACAAGAATACAATGAGTCAGACATGAATCAATCTTCTAAATATAGAAAACTATTTTCCCAGACTTACAGACATTTTCCCACCGTCGAAAAAGTATATTCTTCAGACTAGTGCCGATTTCCGTGTACCCGTGGTAGCTCCGAGGCTAATTAGACGCATACGAACTACTCAAGAAGAATCATGCCTGACTGACTGAACTAGGAGTTCAATGCCCAATCCAGACCTTTAAACAACTGTATTTATGCCAGGAAAGTAAGCAAAATTACAATGTGTGTGAACGTCTGACTGGAGAGTAATCTTAAACCGACAACCCCAAAAGTACAAGGCATTCAATTTCGTGCCAACAAGACAACGAACTTGAAAACAATACTTTGGCTAAATCGTTCGGCTTCACTTCAAATTCACAGACTGTCTAGAATATCCGTGTTCTTTCGTTTTTCTATGTACATGAGTACCAATGATTCGTTCAAGTTTGATTCAACTGGCTTCATGTAACTTTAAAATTGAAAAGATCAAAGAAAGTCAGTTACACAAGACTTAATACGCTGTATCATAATTTGAAAATAAAATTTGTAAAACTGTGTAACGGTTTACAAAATCTTAAAAGTGAAGAATTTACCACGTGTTTAGCAGGCCAGCCACACATCACTAAATCGATTTTAGGATCTGTCAGTACCACGCAGAGCACACTATATTAGTTCATTCTAGTACTCATAAAAGCCAATTCGTATGTAAAGAGAGTCTGAGAGGTAAGGAGAAAGTCGGAGTCAGAGAAAGAGAGAGGAAAGGAGAAAATTCCCTCTCACTTAGAGTCTCAGTGAAAACCATTCAGAGAAACTCCGGAAAAAGTTTAAAAACTCCTGAAGTTGGGTTTTTACCCCTGAATCATAGTCGACTTCGAGACTATGTCGGAAATGGATCCTGAACTACAAACATTTAGAATCCGAGTTCAATACGTTCAGCCAACACGACTTACTTTTACCGTGTAGAAAAGAGCGCGACAGAATACTAATGCGATTTATTGAAATGTGAGGCTTAGATTGGCAGACTGGAACTGAGTAAAATTATTCCCGTCTGCCGTACTAGGATGAAATGTTTGTATTGCCTAATATATGTACTTCCAGAAAAGTACAAACTTTTGTTCGTAAATTCGTGCGTTGGAATGAACTAGGTAATAAAAATGATTTTGACTAACGTATAATTTCCTGACCTAATCTAAAATGAACAAATAAACTAGTCGACACTCGGGCTTAAAGTTAATATTAATTAATTTAGTAGAGGTCAACCCAAATCTCATAAAAGTTAAAAATAAATGTCACTCTACTTGGCACTGAAAATAACCCCGAACAAACGGACACAAATAAACATATTTATTAATACGAAGTCGAGGGAAGTTTACCTCAAATCTTTTCGGAAATTGGCAGACGTGCAAACGTGGCATGGATTCACAGTATAAATTTCATCACTACTTGGCTCACTACTCACGCAATAAACTCTTATGCATGAGTTCCTGCAAACGTGATTTAATTTGACGTGTCAGGCGAGATTATAACCGCTTCCATCCAAGTTTTATTTATTACGCCACATTTAATTTATTAGAAGCATCTGTACGTGGGACACTACTTTTCATTTTTCATAACCTCTCAGAGACCTCGTATTACGTAGTCAGAATGTTCAACGATGTCTGGTAATTTCCCCAGAAAACATGTCGTCGGCGGAGTGCACAATGTATTTTGATGCCTGTGAAGGCGGGTAAGGAAAAGCTTGACTGGAACTGAAGGACAATATTTCCAAAAATGAGAAGGTCACAAATGAAGTCAAATGAAGTTTGAAATATGACAAAGTTTGCAATTTGTAATGCGTACTTAGTAATTTTTTGTTTGGCCAAATCCCTTCCCATACCAAAATGTTCTGTGCAATCCCCTCGCTGTACCGTAATTATTTCGTGAAAGTGAATTCGCTTTACCTCAATTCTGATCCCGATGGTTTGTGGACCAATTAAAGACAAACCGTGAATCGTGGGAACCTCCAGAGTACTATTACATTAAACATACGGCCGGTATGAATAAAATAAATTCTTACCTTGTCAAAACAGACACAATCGATGGAACCTGAGACGTTGATAGCTCTTGGGCTGATGCAGTAAATTCCCTTCTTCTGAAGCCTTCTCTGAGCGTAGAAACGGCCAACTGTCATGGCAGCTGGAAAACGAAGACAAAATTAATAGAAATTCTTCATGTTGGTGATCATACGGTAGGTTACACATACACAACTAATTCAGCAAAGAGGGCTTACCTGGTAACGCAGGCGGCACTACAATAGTGATTAAATCCAATGAGTCCACAATAATGTTTCGAAGGGTCTCACCATGTGCAATCTAATTTCAAAGCAACGATGGGTTAGTTCTAAATAGATTTAAGCAAAGCAAGAAATTGTCGAAGCAGGTGAACCTACTTTGGTAAAGATGCTGTATATAAATCCGATGCCGGCAATACACGCTAAGACTGCCACGAATTTGTAAGAATCTCTTTCGAATTTGTAGTCAACTGGTGGTGGGTACATAATGGATCGAACAAGACTTCCTTTCGCGGTTAGGAATCCTAGGGAGAAAAGCAAAGTATATGATTAAGTGATGATGTTCACTCAGGAAAGTCGTGAAATGTATGTATATATTGTAAGAAAGGAGTCAGGCTTTGTGAGTCAGCTGCGAGATTCGAAGACGAAGCAGCTTCAGTAAAATATGCATTCGAACATTAATGCCGGAATTGGAACATCTGGTCTCCTCAAGGCTATTTCATATTTTTCAAAATTTTGGGTCCTAGAATTTGAGTGAACAGGAGTTGAAAATCCAACCCGGAAGTTCTGCGTAACTAAAATGGTTTAATCTTCCGGGAAGCGGAAAGTTTCAGTTCTCGAGGTCTCAGTTCCCAGACTAATAATAGACGCATTTCTTGAATGGTGAAAGAAGTAAAACTTAGGTGAAAGTCATGCACAGGAGCGTTAATATGTCTTGGCTTGATAATCACTTCCGTGTCCTATCATTGTAGAAACACTATTGCGTATCTACTGGCATTGGCAATTATTGTAAATTATTAATTCTGATATATATAATGAAGATGGCTTCATTAGAATTCTTGGGTTAGAATTTCGGCATATTTGATCCAAATTTAGAAGTTAGTGGCTAGTAGATTGGTTTAGTATTTAGATCAAGTAGCCCGTAGCAGTTCTATCAATAAGGTAGCACCAGCAGAATATACCTGCTTTCGTCACTATACCTGTTTTAGTCTTACAGTAAGTAGAACGGGTCAATCCTCAATGCAAAATTCACTTGTGCGGTCGGCCTGTAGCATAAGATAATGACTAAAGGGAAATTCAATGCGCAGTTTTAGGCATCGAATTTTCCCCTATAAACAAAAATCAATTGGGAGACGGAAACCGCCTAGCTCCAAGGTACACTCCACGCGATGCAAATGCTTTCTCCAGACCTATCATTCCCGCGCCCTTACGTACGTAAATAACATGTTTGTATACAAACTTCCTTCTGAAAATATGACATGCTATGACAAGGAAGTAGAGTTCAAACTTACCAGACCGAAGTACGACAGCAAGGACCCTCTCATGTCCGTAGTACCTAGTCTGCATAACTTGGGTTCCACAGAATAAGGTATTGCGGTCATGTTCCCTGATACTGTACGCGACGTCTTCTCGGTTCGGCAATGGAATTTTTGTCACCGGAACGCTTTCACCTGTAAACACGGAAAGTGATTCAACGTACGATGTACGTTACAAAATGATATTGTAAGAGCTTGGTTTGATGAATTCTTGATATTAGAAATGTCAGAAATATTTAAAAGCATTTAGTCAATTAAAAGGTTAATGAGTATCATCGATCTCTTTGTGTTTAATGATAAAATCATTTTAAAGACAAACCTGTAAGGAGGCTTTCATTGACAATACAGTTTCCTACTAACAGAGCCGCATCACAGTGCATGGTACAACCGTGTGTAGGAATGACGATCACGTCACCCGGGACCAAATGTTCGGTCGGAATGGACTCATAATTATCCTCACCGCGTTTAATCATAACTACGTCTGACGATTGGACAGTAGTCTTCAATTTCTTTTGATTCTAATAGAGCATCAAATTACAAAGTAAAAATTAGTCTCATATTTTGTACCTAACGTTGGTTGTAAATGTTGTTATTATCGACCCGTTCTGAACGTGAACAAAAGAAATAAGTGGAGCAAACTATCCGGGTTCAAGCAATTGGGTGTGTGCCTATGTTGGTCGGCGGGCTGTTACTAGTTTCCGTGTTTAATGACAGTCCCCATGAAATATATTGGAATAATTGGATTACACACGTGCAAGAGAAATTGATATTGAATTCTCAACAATAATAGACTTGAAGAAGTTGGAGAGAGAAATAAAAACAAACCCAACAAATCAATAGAAAATAAAAATAATTGAGACTTAAACGCCCGGCTTCAAACACAAAATATTTGTATAACGAAATATTAAAGCCAACTCGAGAGTAATTTTAGTGAATGAATTCAATGAAAGCACCCGTTTCCAGTTTCTTTTTGAAAAATTTGGTTGTCACTAATGCATTAAATGAAATTCAACCATACTATTCAAGCATAGTTCGAAGACATAAATTATTCTTTTGGTGACAATTCTGCTTTTACGATCAACATGCAACGCCACTACTAAAATAAGTATGTGTGCGTGTTTTAATTGAACCGGAGGTCAATGGCACTCTGGCACTGGAGAAAAATAGAAATGCATGTCAAGACCAGACTACACATCAAATCACGTTAATAAAACATTTAATTACTGCTCCGAAATAATTCAGAGAATCATAGAGGAACACAACTGTGATAAAAACCGCTGAGTCATCAATTCGTAGTTCTTTAGGCGTACTTCGGCAACTTTCGCTTTCATAATTTAGAAATATATATTATATTAAATGGTTTGTTATTCGTGTCTGTATTTCATATGCAGGGACGGATTGAGATTCCTATTTATATACTTTTATTTTATAATCTGGGAGGTGTACTTTCGACAGTAGAAAAACCTGGGGTTTTAGAATACAGCTCAAGGCTACGTTTCTAGAAACTCCTTAATGTGATCCGATGACCTAAATGTTAAATGTTCCATCAACATCAAGAGTTCACGTCATGTCAAGCTATGACGGACGCTGCAGAACACTGTTATTCACTTCCGCGCAGCAGATCATCCATCAAAATAAGTACATTAGGAACGAACATACCTGTCTAGTTT
>JAQGCA010001498.1:0-17252 GCA_034698945.1 Protaphorura quadriocellata
CCTGGGATTTCATAATTCTAGCATCGCTATGGCATTTCGAATGTTTGAAAACTGAACCTGTCACTACACCTTAAGAATTTTCTAAAGATTTTCTTTAGAGAAGTTTTTGAAGTTGCCAATCTGCGTCGGATGCACCCCACAAACCGGATATTTCGAAATACATGAAGAGTGATTCAAGATACGGTTTCCAAATGAACAAGGTGGCAATACGGCTATAGTTCAGAAATGCGCCGAATATAAAAATAAACGGTCTACCAAATCGACGCACAATTGATGGTAAGGCGATGGGAAAAATTGCGCTACAAATGCCGAAACAAATCATAATGTAACCCACGTTCTCGACACCCCAAGAATAACTGAGGTAGGCCTAAAATATATTTTGGCGCACATTAATAGACATTTCTTCCATTTCTTCAATTATAAATATATACCTGTATAAAATCTGCAAAAAAAATGATGACACCCAGCCGAGAAACTTATAGGTGAAATCATAATTTGTCTTCGTACAATTGCTGGGCGGAATGTGGCGAACACAATTTGTTTAGTTGACTGTTTGTTGTCCAACTTTTCTACTCATTTGTCATATCTTGAAAATAATCAAAAAAGATTGGTATAACCTAAAAGGCATACGAGATGCTCTTAGTTTAGTTTAGAAGCGCAGTTAAGGTGGTATAAAACTGCAAAAGATACAACTGGACAAATTGGTTTACTTACACAATCTATTATTTTTTGCTGTCTGTCCGAGTTCCAAATGTAGGGTATAAATTGGCCGCAAAGTAGACAGAATAACCGAATGAGCAAAAGAACTTAGTCCACTTGGTAGAAATTTTTTGTATCAATAACGTCGGGAGACACAGCGATGAGAGAATGAATGTTATTTCGAGTCCTACCATGGAGTAATTCTCCAGTCCGTCCTATATTTTTAAATATAATTATTAGTAAATTATGAAAATGGTCGTTAATATTTCACTCACATCAAAATTGATTAAACTCTGTAAATTGGCAACTCCAGAAAAGGCCGTGAAAATGAACATGGACACGATACACATGACGAATACATTTCTCAACGTCCTTCGACTTTATTTCGCTTTGTAAATACTTTTTGTAGACTGTGAAGTCTGTTCTTTTAATATTGGAGGCTCCATTTCTACGTGTTTATAGTACGGTCGCTATTTGGTCACTTGTTGTATATTACCGTGTTCACATACACTGTGTTATCATAAGTGAATAAATTCGCGGAAGAATTGTCAGGTTAAAATGCGACGAGCAGGAGAGGTTCCCTTGTCAGTATTACAAAATGAAATAAGTTTAGTACACAGGAATAATACGCTTTGACATGAGAGTATCAAATTAATATTCACAGTTAACCTCTCTCAATTTAATGGTCTGATTCCTTTATATTATAATAAGGTGACAGCACGTGGAGAATCAAATGCCAGTAATTGCCATGTCCCGGGCTAAGGCCCGGGACATGGTACTTTCTTCGATGCAAGCACTCAATTAATCTTTGAGGTGTGACATAGTTACTTGGATTTGAATTAGGTTGGATTTGAAACGTATTTTGTTATAGTCATCAACTTCATAGCTCACACAACATAAACATCGTAGATCAATCATTGATTTATCAGTGTGTCCTTAATTCCGGCTTTCAATAGACATAAATATTGTTAATTAAAAGTTCAGACATATTACAACCAGATAGAGAAGAATTGTTATATACATTCAAAAAAATGCGAGTATGAAATGAAAAAGTAGCACGCCGGTAAAAAATTTCAATGAGCATGCAAAACCTAACTTTTACTATTTTATGTCAAATTTGTTATCGTGTTTCCAGGATTTTAAATTTCTTAAAATTTTTATTAATTCAGAAAATGAACAACCCATTTTTGTATGCGAAGAATGACGTGAAATTGTAGTATTACCATCCGATATCTAATAACAAAATAATACTTATATTAATAATGTTGGTTGATGAAATGAAACCGGCTCCTTCAATCTCAACACATTAGCTAAATCTCCAAACTTTTCCATTCCATCCAATAAATATCTTACTTACATATCAATGAGATAGCGAACTTTCACACAAATTTGTTAGCTCACTATGCACGTATAGTATTACGCTGTGTGCAGGAAAAATTAACTTTATTTTGAAACATCAACTTACAAGGGATAGCCATGACCTGACCACCAGAACCCATACCTGACATGCAATAATCTTGGTGGATTGCTTCTTCCGACTGGGGCATGAAAATATTATCATGCAAAAATGTGGTATATTTGTTTGCCCCATTTCAATATATTCCGTTAACGAATTTAAGAGGTCCCCCATTTGAAAGCTGAAAAATTGTGAGTTAAATCACATGCTGTTTGCGACGTTTCTCACTTCAGTCGGTACTATCCCTTGTGAGTGATTTCAAGTCTTTCATCCGAGCAAATGATGATGAAATGAAATCTCAAAACTTTTCCATTCCATCTCATTAATATCCTACTTACATATCAATCAGATAAAGAACTTGCTCAGCAATTAAAACGTTTCATATTGGCTCACTGTGCACATACAGTATTACGTTGTGAACAAAAAAACTAACTTTATTTCGAAACTTCACCTTACAAGGGATATCCACGACCTGACCTCCAGAACCCAGACCTGACACCCAAATTTTTTGGGGGAATTGGCACCTTCCGCTTTGGGCTTGAAAATATTATCGTGCAAAAATGTGGTCTATTTGTTTCAGTTCTGTTCAATTTTATGTATCTCACACAATTTGTTCAGCAAATTCCCATTTGAAAGCTGAAGGATGGTGAGTTAAATTTCGCTTCTGTGAGTTTTACAAAATAAATCTGAAGAGCTCGGTCACCTAATTATTGCTGATGTTGTATAGAGTATTTAGGTAAAATCGTCGTCAAATTTTTTTTATACCACCAAACGCGAAGTGTTATGAATATCGGCAACAAGAACACGTTACAATACGTTAGCTAATTAATTTATTGATTTACTAATTGGATTGTAATTCATATTATATGTCAGCAACACGTCAATAAACGCATTGAATTGAATTGAATTGAATTAAAATCACATGCTTTGTTGCGTTTCTCATTCCATTCGTTACTATCCCTTGTGACTCTTTCAATCCCGACGCATTAGCTGAATCTCCAAACTTTTCCATTCTATCCCACAAATATCTTACTTACTTATCAATCAGATAACGAACTTGCTCGGCAATAAAACCGATTTTTTTTATTCATCATACACCTACAGTATTACTAGTGTACGAAAAAGATTACCTTCATTTCCAAACATCAACTAACAAGGGATAGCCATGACCTCGCCAACAGAACCCTTGCCATGCAATGATCTTGGTGGATTGCTTCTTCCGTCTGGGGCATGAAAATATTATCATGCAAAAATGTTGTGTATTTTCTTGCCCTATCTCGGTACATTTGGTCAAAGAATTCCAGAGGTCCTGCATTTGAAAGCTGAATAGTCGTGAGTTAAATCACATGCTGTTTGCGGCGTTTCTCACTTCAGTCGTTACTATCCCTTGTGAGTGATCTGATGTCATTCATCCAAGCACATGATGATGAAATAAAATGAAATGAAAACCGGCTCTTTCAATCCCGACGCATTAGCATAATCTCCAAACTTTTTCTTTCCATCCAATAAATATCTTACTTACATACCAATCAGATAACGAACTTGCTCAGCGATGAAAACGATTGTTTTGGCTCACCAAGCACATACAGTATTACGTCGTGTATAAGAAAAATTAACTTTATTTCGAAACATCAACGTACAAGGGATAGCCACGACCTGACCACCAGAACCAGACCTGACACCAAATTATTTTCGTGATTTTGTATTCCGCGATTGGGTAAGAAAATATTATCTTACAAAAATGTGTTATATTTGTTTGACATAAATATCTCACAAAATTTGGTTACCAAATTCCAGAGCTCCCCCTTTTGAAAGGCGAAAAGTCCTGAGTTAAACACATGCACATGCGGGTTTGCGGCGTTCCTCGTTTCAGTCGTTTACCATCCCTTGCGAGTGACCTGAAGTGTCTAATCCAAGCAATTGATGATACAAAATTTTGTCCGAATCAATTTCAATCCCAGTCTGACTACTCAAGTTGTCGGTGTTCGAGGAATTTTGAAATTCACCTTGCAGTGAAACTGAATTCAGATATTTGGAAAGACATTACTTTCAATGGTATTTTTTTATTTTACTTAAGTTGAAATGACATAAATCGATTCGTTCAGCTTATGAACAATTATACTCCAAATTGTGCCGTGATACAATCGTGAATGTATGGAACTCTCAATGGTAAATATTTAGAGGAGCGCACACTTTATCACACTATTGGCACGACTAAAACAAACCTATATTAATATTTTTCACCAACAATGGTTTGTGATTATGTGTTTATCTCATGTGTGATGAATTCTTTTAAGAATTTTGTGGGACATTATTATTTTTAGCCCGAGTAAAGGGACAATGTTTAACTTTTCCCCATTGTACGAGCTCCCGAGTAATCGGGAAGCATTCTGCCGCGGCTAAAGGCGCTTAAAGCTTTCAGGATCGACACACCAATGTTTGGGGATTAGCCACACTTCCGGATGAACTACTTTTCTCGCTAACTCACAAAATTAAGCCAAAATATTCCCACCTCTAGAGTAACCATAAGATCCCACGTTTGACCTGTCCGGGCACATTGATAAAAAGGTTCCTTTGATTTGTTACATAGTGTGATTGGCGCTTGTGAAATCGTGAACTTCTCCGGATTTTGTAATCAAGATCTTTCGATTTGCAGTGGCCGAAATTTAGTAAGAAAGAAATACTCGGAAATTCATAATCAAAATTCGTTCAGATTAGTAAAATTGGCTCGAATGTTCTACAGCCGTGAGATTGACTAGGTAGTCAGGTCTCAAAATATCCTAACGCCCTCTGAATTGATAAGTTTTCATCATTAAGTTAAAGTGAAGTCCAACGTGCCATTCATCTTCTGAAATATAATTACGATTCCAACGATATACATACATTGTATTTTAATATATCCTCTAGATGGCTACTACTGAGCATATCCCATGTAACCAGGAGCTGTTGGACGCAATTGGGATCATCGGTGTGAGCTGTCGTTTCCCAGGAGCAAATTCCGTAGATGAGTACTGGAATTTACTTTTGAGCGGACAGGATGGAATTATAAATTTCCCAAATGATCGCCCAATTCCAAAATTCGGACCTTTCTCTGAGGATGAGTATCGTGCATCACGCGGCGGATATTTAAAATGTCCAATTGATGAGTTCGACCCAGGTTTCTTTTCAATTAGTCCTCGAGAGGCGGAACTGATGTCCCCACAACAAAGAATTCTACTCGAAGTCACGTGGGAGAGTTTAGAAAATGCTGGAATTAATCCCGACGACATCATTGGAACCAGAACCGGAGTTTTCGTTGGATGTTGGTCCAATGAATTTCAAACAGTTGTCCTCCCGAAAAGCTACCAACTCGATTTAACTTCTCGACTAGGGAATTCATTTAATTCCATAGCAGCTCGACTCTCGTATCATTTAGGTTTCCGAGGCCCAAACCTTGCTATAGAATCAGGATGCTCATCATCACTCACTGCAATTCATCTTGCCTGTGAAAGCCTTAAAAGAGGGGAAACCCATCTGGCGATAGCTTGTGGAGTCCACATATTGCATGAAGCGCACGACCCAAAACTCAATCCATACCTTACCACCGATTATCATTGTAAAACATTTGATGAGTCTGCCGATGGATTTGTACGTTCTGAAGGATGTGGAGTCATTGTCCTCAAACGCTATTCCGACGCACTGAGGGATCACGACAATATTATTGGTGTCATACGAGGTTCCGCTATGAACAATGATGGTCAGAGCACTAGTTATGGAACACCCAGTTCAATTGGCCAGACAGAAGTCATGAAAGATGCTTTAAAGAATGCAAAAGTGGATCCTCTGGATGTTTCTTACGTTGAAGCTCACGGAACAGGGACCGCAGTCGGAGATCCAGTCGAGTTTACTTCAATACGTGAAGCTTACTCTGCCGGGCAAAGGCATGACACGTTGATCATCGGGTCATGCAAATCAAATATTGGACACACGGAAGGAGCAGCTGGTATGGCTGGGGTAATTAAAACACTATTATGCTTAAGACATAAATGTATTCCACCCAACTTGCATTTAAAGAAGATAAATCCAAAAATGAATTTTGAGTTGATCCCTGCAATTGTTCCAACGGAAAAGATGCCGTGGGTGTCTAATAAGAGAATTGCTGGGGTTAGTGCTTTTGCCTTCGGTGGGAATAATGCTCACTTAATCATGCAAGAGGTAACTGATTTGAATAACACCATACACTCTGCTACCACTCCAGAAATTCAGATAGTCACTTTGTCCGCAAAGACTTCGGTAGCCTTGGACATGTATATCAAAAATTACATTCATTTTTTGAAACAGAATTGTGAACTTGATTTGAGAGACATCGCATTTACGTCTACCAATGGCCGAGCACATTTTGATCATCGTGTGGCTGTTTGTGCCAAGAGCACTTTGGATTTACGCATAAAATTAGAAAAAAAGGATTTTGAGATTGGACATTGTCAGAATCCAAACCGTAATGTCGGTTTTCTTTTTACTGGACAAGGATGTCAGTACGGAAGCATGGGACTTGGTTTATACAATGACTTCGCAGAATTCAAAAAGTATTACAATCAATGCAACGATATCTTTGAAAAACGTTTCGGATTAAACTTCATAGACGTTTGGAAGAATAGCGAGTTGTTGGAAAGAACTATTTATTGCCAGCCATCAATATTTTGTATCCAATATTGCATTACCATGTTATTGGGGCACATGGGTGTCAAAGCAGACTACGTTCTTGGTCACAGCGCTGGAGAATTCGCAGCAGCAGTGTGTTCTGGAGTTCTGTCGTTAGATGATGCAATGTTTTTGGTTTTAGAAAGAAGTGTTTTGATTGATACAGTACACAGTGGTAGAATGTTGTCCGTCAAGACGAATGAATCAAACTGTTGCTCCATCATTCGTGAGTTTAGCAAAGTGAATCCAGCGCTATGGATTGACGTCGCAGCCGTTAATTCGGAAGAAGGAGTTGTCGTTTCGGGTTTACATGAAACCATCATTCTTTTTGCTCATTTTTGTTCAAGTTTTTCGGTTGGCACAAAAATGATAAATGTGACACACGCCTTCCATTCTAGACATGTTGACTCAATTCTGGATGAATACAGAGAACAAGTAAGCGCACGTTTGTTAAAGTACAATCGCCCGAGCTGTACTTTTATATCTAGCGTTTACGCTAAGGAGATAGATGGGAAGGAATTTGATTCAGAATATTGGGTCACTCATTTGAGGCAAACTGTTAGATTCTCTGAAGCCGTCGAAATAATAACTCGAAAATGTAACATTTTAGTTGAGATAGGCCCAACTCCAGTTTTACTTCCATTTGCCATCATGTCCTGCACAAAATATTCATTACCTGATATTTTGTTCTGCCCGTCATTACGACGGAATCAGGCAGATGCGGAAAGTTTGGCTTGGACACTAAGCAAGCTATATGTTGCGGGGATAAAAATAAATTGGAGGGCATGGGTTGAGGATAGCAACCAGCGTCCACCAATACAAATTCCATGCTATCCTTTTCAACGAAAAAAGTACTGGATACAAGTACCAGACTCTAAGTCTCATGAGCATTATGGTCAATATAATATCGGGAAGAAAGTACTTCACCCATTGCTAGGTTTCCGTATTCCTTCATCCCATATTGGTACGACTTTTCAGAATTTCATTGACACCCGGAGTTTAGAATACTTGATAGATCATAAAATTGCAAATACTGTAA
Source organism: Protaphorura quadriocellata (assembly GCA_034698945.1). Taxonomy (NCBI): domain Eukaryota; kingdom Metazoa; phylum Arthropoda; class Collembola; order Poduromorpha; family Onychiuridae; genus Protaphorura; species Protaphorura quadriocellata. The sequence goes on from JAQGCA010001498.1 coordinate 7,875, forward strand.
TCATGACTGGTATGGGCTTTCTTGAAATCGTAATGGCCGCAGGGAAACAAGTATTGATGGCAGCTACTAGACATTTGGTTGTTGAAAACTTTTCGATATTAACCGCCATGAAATTATATGGTGAAAAAGAAAATAATCTCATTGAAGTCATTGTTAGTTCTGATTTTGAAGGAATCAGAGATGGGGGGAGACAAGTCATGATCCTAAGTTTGCAGAATGAAATAGATGGCGGATCGGAAAAGTGGAAAAAACATGCTACAGGTATCGTTTATCTAAGTCCCGAGATGGAATACCCGAATATTAACATTCACAACCTGACTTCTAGAATGACTTTGCATGCAGATATTGCTCATGTTTATCAAAAATTTTTGAACCATGGGTACAACTTTGGTCCAAAGTTCAGAAACATTTCAACCTTGTGGACTGGTTCATCTGAAACAATCTCTGAGATTTATGCCCCAGAAGGAGTAGAAAACTATGTTTGCCATCCCATCGTTCTCGATGCAATGCTCCAAACAGCAGCACTTCATTTTGTACTTGATAATCAAGTGCAGAATTCGGATAAAATAATGCTCCCAATTAGATTGGGAAAATATGTTCGGACAGGTATAGCGTTGAGTAAGAAAATGTTTTGTCATTTTTCCAGAGAAACAGCTGAGATTTCCCTTTATTCTCAGTCCGGTCAAATGTTAGCTTATCTTCATAATGTGGAATGGATGTCCACGACGGTTAACTTATTGCTAGAAAAGTTAGACTCTAAATCTTTGAAGATACCAACTTTCTACACTGAATATTGGAGTCCAATTCCACGTCTCAAATCAATTGAAACTAAACAATTGCATACTGCGTCAATGGCGTCCACAGAAACACAGAAATGTATTTCCAGTTACGGTACACAAGAATCCTTTCTTGAATCCGTCAAAATTATTGACACTATTACTGTAGTGTATATAATGAGAGCTATACAAGAATGCGGTTGGGTTTGGTCTGTTGGTCAGACATATAACGAAATTGTGGAGGATTGGAACTCAAGACTTCCGATACAGCATAAGAGTCTTAAATTAATCCCGTCCTACATCTACATTCTTAGCAAGGAAGGTTATTTTAACGACATTTCCGTCGTCATCAAACCTTTACCGTCCATAGATCAGTGCGATGAGTTGATTGCGGATTTAACAACCAAAATGAGCTTACTCGATGACTCCGCTGATCATGTGACCTTTGAATTAGTCCAACATTGCGGCAGACACTTGACGGCCGTTTTGAAATATCAAACGTCTGGAATACCTCTCTTATTCCAGAAAGACAAGGACAAACCAGGTTCCAAAAAGTTTTACATGGAAGCCAAATTAATAACAATTCATGCTGACGTTGTCGCCGCCATGTTTACCGACACTGTCATGTCGTTGGTGGAGGAAAAAGGTGAGAATTGTATAAGGGTTCTTGAAATTGGAGCAGGAACTGGGTCAGCATCCACCCGAATCCATCGGCGATTGTCTGAACTCAACATCCTCAATACTTACACATTCACTGATATTTCATTATTTTTTCTTCAGGAAGCCAGTAAAGATTTTGGCTCTAAATTTGACTATAAAGTATTGAACATTGATGATGACGTACTCGCACAAGGATTTGAGCCGAATCACTACGATGTTATAGTTGGGTTTCAAGTTGTTCATGCAACTAAATGTTTAACAAAAACATTAGAAAATATTCGAATATTGTTGAGACCTGGAGGAGTATTAATTCTGGGAGAATCGTTTACTACTCCAAACTTTCTTACGCTGACTTTTGGCCTTCTCGATGGTTGGTGGTTGTTTAATGATTTTCGTAAATTGAGTCCTTTGGTTGATTCAGAAGAATGGACAAACGTACTCCTACAGTCAGGTTATCGGGATATACAGACTGTGGATACAATTGATAATATCTGTGGTTGCTTGGTCGCTAGAATTAGTGATAAAACACACACCTATCTCACCATCAAATCAAAAGTTTGGTTCATTATTACGGATGAGTCAGAAATACAAAGATCATTGATATACTATTTAGAAGGTATAAATCGATTGGTCATTTCCATCAAACTAAGTGAATTTGGCACTCAAATTCGTCATACTTCAAACTCTTACACGATAAATAGTGAGACACCATCTTTTGTCCTAGCTTTGTTTGAAGAATTTATTGAATTTGATATCGAGGGTATCTTATTTTTGTGTACGGTACCATCAGATCATCTAAATCTTGACATTGAAGTCATTCAGAAAAGACTTTGTGGAGGGATTCTCTCCATTACTCAGGCAATGTATAAGCACTTTGATTCCAAAAATAAAAAACCTGGATTCATCTTACTGACTAGAGGAGTTCATTACGTTAATGGGATGGATCCAATGCCTGGTGATCCGAATATGGGAGCGGCCTGGGGGCTCGGAAAGGTATTTGGAATCGAAAACACTGCATTTGATATCCAACTCATAGACTTGGATCAAAATTGTAGTCCTGTAAACTGTCAAGATATTCTAGGTCCATTCTGGACTCGCCGTAAAGAACAATATCTTGCGGTTCGGAACGGAAATTCATTTGTTCAAAAGATTGTGGAAGTGCCTGAATGTGGGAAACCATTAAAATTACCAAATTCGAGTAGATTTGAATTCAAATGCGAAGGGTCAACCTTAAATGACGGTATCATTCGCTCAACCCCTGTTCATAAATTGATGCCTGATGAAGTTGAGGTACAGATTCATTCAATGTCTCTAAATTTCAGAGATTCATTTGTCATTTGTGAACCAGACGGGATTGATGTATCAGGGCAGCACAGCACACATATTGGAGTAGAAATTTCAGGCGTCGTGTCTGCCTTGGGGTGTCGAGTAAACAAATTTAAAGTTGGAGACAAAGTTCTTGGTTTCAATTTAAGGGGAGGATTTTCTAGTCACGTTGTCACTAATCCACATTTACTAATTTGTAAGCCCAAACATCTGTCATTCTCACAAGCCGCGGTTCTGCCATTTGTAGTTGCTACGGTGTATGCCGCTTTGATTAAAACTGCAAGGCTGTCCAGAACTGATAATGTATTGATTCATGCTGCGACTGGTGGAGTTGGGCTAGTAGGTATACATATAGCAAAACAGGTTGGAGCTACAATATATGCAACAGCCGGGAGTAACAGGAAGCGTGAATTTTTGCGGTCAATCGGTATAAAGCACATTTACAACTCTAGGAATACTGATTACAGAAAAGAAATAGGAAATGACACAAATGGGGTTGGAATAAATGTAGTGTTGAATACACTTACAACATATAGTTTTAAAGAGGCCACACTCGCACTCTGCGCCCAGAATGCCAGATTTGTTGAAATTTCTAAAGTGAATATTTGGACGACTGCCGAGGTATTATCTCTTAGGCCGGACATAGCTTACTTTGTCGTAGATTGTATTGAGGAAGGAGAAATTGAAAAAACGACGGTTGAAGCGGCTTTTAGTATAATACTGTCATTTGCAGAGGATTGGTTCGTAAGTTTTCCTGTAACTGCATTTTCATTCGATCAGATAAACGATGCACTCAAATACATGATGGATGCGGAGCATATCGGGAGAATAGTGTTAACTATGCCATCGAGTTATCCAAGCTTATGTAAGTACAACTATTTTGACAAGAATAGCTCATACCTGATCACTGGTGGTCTTGGCGGGATCGGGTTAGAAGTTTTACGATGGATGGTTTGTGTGGGAGCGCGCTATGTCATTCTAGCTTCCAGAAATCCTCGAGATGGAAGAGGAAGTGAGATTATAAACTCATTGATTAATTCTTACGACGCAAACATTCTCATCTTGCAGGTGAATGTAGGGATTATGTCGGACTGTGTTGATATGTTAGCAAAAGTTAAATCCAATAAGTATCCGCCCCTCCGGGGTATCATGCATGCCGCAGGGTGCTTGGCGGATGGTACGATTCCAAACCAAACCTGGGAAAAGTTTACTCAAGTATTCAGGGCTAAGGTGTACGCTGCGTGGTACTTGCACATTTTGACTCTAGACTATGGCTTAGAACATTTTATAATGTTCTCATCACTTGGCTCTATTGTTGGAGGTCGCGGTCAAAGTAATCATTCGGCGGCAAATTACTACTTGGACTCTTTGGCCCATTATAGACATTCTCTTGGACTTGCTGCGTCATCAATCAATTGGGGTGCATGGTCAGAAGTTGGGACGGTAGTGGGCAATAAAGGGTTTGATATTGCATATTATACACGTTTAATTAGTCCACAGAAAGGTATTGCGGCCCTAGAGAAATTCATTCGAAACAAATATGTTCATTCCAGCATTGTAGATATGGATGTGAAAGCGATTAAAACATCTATCAAATTGGGGAGTCTGTTGGATGACATCCAAATTGAGGCAGATGTCGGATCCAAGATTGAATCTCCGTTGACTGGGTTAGAGCTAAAGTTCATTGAGCAACTCAAGGTTGGGAGTCGTGAGGAATACAGTACGACACTTAAACAATTTGTAGAAGAATCATTGAAAAAAATATTGAGAATTCCAATCTCAGAAACAATTTCATATGATCAGATGTTTGTAACGCTAGGTTTGGACTCACTTATGAGTATGGAGTTCCGAAACATTTTGCAGAAAGTATTAGGAGGAAAATTATTGGAAATGAGTACAATTCAAGAAAATCAAACAATTCATACACTATCCATTCAACTGGAAAACATTATTACGGCGAATGATTTCTAACCGAGAGAATATTCAGTCCAAGGAGAAGCGAAAGCTACGGTGTCCGAGTCAGGGAATGAATTAACTTTATAAACTTTTAATGAACTTATTTTTAACTGGGCGACCGGACTGTTAAGTAGTTATGTTCTGAATCAACTTTCAGGTATGAATATCAAAATATATTGCTTGATAAGGGCAAAATAGACACAAGATGGAATGAAAAGATTGACTTAATCATTAATCAAATTCCAATTGAGACTACTGACTTGACAATCGCTGACATATTATAGAGGGGAATTATAGCAGGCGTATGAAAGATTTGGTTTGAACTCTGAGAAGTACTCTGCCCTAGCAACCAAAATAGACATTGTAGTTCATGTGGAATGAAAAGTCGATCATGCAAAGAATTATTCCCAAAATAATAAGTCTGATTTGCAAACGCTAAATGTTTTTAGCTCATAAATATTTTACGGTTTGCGTGTCGGATTGAGATTAAACCGGTTCTGTATGCTTCGTTGTTACAAAGATAACTATGAATAGGATTTTATCAGAAGAATATCCGGATGAAAAAGATTACGAAATGAATTTACTCGTCTATGACAATAGATTAAGATATCCACTTCCAAAGTTAGTTTTTGAGATATTAATAGATCAGGCTGAGGAATGCGGGACACCTGTAATTGTAATAAGATATCCTATTATAGTTGGTGATAGTTAACCAGGATTGATGGTCACGGTCACAGATGAATGTCAGCATCACGGTCATGAGTCAACAGATTGACTTGTGACCTCGGGGGTTCGCCGTAGAGAAATAATAGAGTTGCTTGTCCTAATTTAGGACAACTTTTGTGAGGGTAATTTCTCAGGTTAAGAGAGAACCCTAGGTCAGCAGAGTTGACCTTTCGGATTGAGACCTTCACAAAAGTCGTTCAGAAGGTCATGGTCTACAACATATCAGGGCAGTTAATTCTGACGAGGTAGCATTTCCCATGTCCTTTGTGTGGTATCCTTTAGTGTTAAAATCACTTGGCTTAGATCAAACAGAGTATACCGTCTACCGCGAATCTAGAGCCATCAAAAAGTAACAACTTTTTGTTGTTTGAAGGTGCGCATAAATTTTAAATAGCTAAATATATATGAAGAATCAATAAGGTTATGTTCACATCAACCCGACCAATTTTAAATAATTTTGAAAAGCATGTTTTTAAATGGATTTTTTTTGCAAAAATAGTCCGATAAATCGGATTCCAAATGCCGTTGCTCCCGAAATCGTAAGTCCAAAGTAGAAAGCTACAAAGGTCTGAATTTCATACCCAACCTTTATGGCTACGGCCATAGCGGTGCATTGAGTAAGTTTTTCCGCCGTCTTAACCCGCCAATTCGATACAATAGTTAGTCAGGATGGCTTGCCCTACTTTCTACATAATCCCCGGTCATTGATGATGATGACCAATCCCGATCGCTGCTGGTATAAGTATAATCAATATGTACGATGCATATGGTGCGTTTATCACGTCTATATATGAATGGTTTGTGTGTATAGTATAATTTTACAATTAGAATGAGTTGAATCTGAATTCTGTCGACGAACAACTTTAGGATAGTGACTGACTAACTCGGACTTACACTCTCAAGTAACTCGTACCGCGATTAATTTACACATAATCAAATCTAATTCAGAAGTTTGTAGGAAGTGTTTTTCGGTAACTGGTACCAAACTATGGAATGAATTGAAAGTTGACAAAAAAAATTTCGTTTCATTTTTTCAAAAAAAAAAGTATAATAGTATGAGTTGAAAGCTACTGAATTTGTATAGGTTGAGTTAGTACATGTGAGAATCGGTTAGTTAATATTAATTAGTTTCAATAATTGTTAAACTATGTAAATGAATTTACATTGTAAGGACCTAAAAATAGGAAAATGTGTTATGAGAAATAAATAACTAAATCATGTATCGGTATTACCCTCAGTGTGTGTTCTGGCTCATGTAATGTTTTCAGCGTGCAATAAAATAAATACGGTTATTCCTGAGCCTCCTAAACTTATTTACATCCACTTCATCATTAAATAATACAAATTAATAATTATGACTAATAATTAATAACCTCCTGCCTGAGATTCCAAATCTGGTTACCGTAAACTCTCAAATCACAAATGCAAAGTTCCTTTAGAGTTAACTACTGAAGATTAAACTCAAGTGTTCATAACCCCCATGACCTGTCTAGATAAAAACAGTTCTTCCTTCAGTCGTAAGGTCATGGTCAAAATCACGGTTTCTCAACAGACATTTCAACACAAAGCAACTTGTTTTAAATGTAAACATATTTGATTTGTACAGGGTAGTTCACAAATTCGTGCCTCACAATTAAATCCGAATTAAAAAAGATACTTGTTCTTCCAGTTGGTGATTTAGACTCAATGTATGATTTTTCTGCAAAATAGATCAAAACTTATCTAATATCTTCTAAATCTAATTTTTCTTTTGAAGTACTCACATTTTCTTTGATTGCCTTATACTACAGACATTATTAACATGTAATGCAGATACTCACTTTATAGCATGATAAAAATCGACTGAGTAAATGCCTTATATCTCGGACTCTTGTACTTTAAAGTCGTATGCATGCAAAGGACACGGTAAGGGGATTCAAAGTTTTGAACCACACTATAGATTAATCCACGATTATTCTAATATCAATTTCACCGACACATACAGAAAATTAGCATCGAAAAAAATAAATCTTTCAGTCAGTCAGTTGATCCTCACTCATCACGCATTCAAGTTCAAATCAGCATACCCGAATAATTTTGAAATATTTTGAACAACATATTTTCAAATTGAAACGCAAAATTTTGAAACAGATGTTGAATATCATTTCGGCATGCACAGTTTTGTGCGTTATGAATGGCAAGGCTATTCTGGGATTGGATGAAAGATCTGCCATGGAAAAGCGCTGCTCCAAAACATTTCCGAATGCATTCAAAAGTCTTGACTACAATTGGGTAAGGCAATGACTTTATTTGGCAGGGTAGTTCAAAAATAATAAGTTGGGTCCATTAAAAATGAATAGAAATTCTCTGTTAAGGTTACGGCCAAAAGTAGATAACTGATTTGATTTGAGTAAAAAAAGAAGCTTTTTCCATTTCATAATATGTACAAGGTATTCCTGAACGGCCGCAGAATTGTTTGTTCATTTTTGGACAGGTTACATAGATTAATGTCACAGTCAGGGTAAAACTTCCTAACTTAAAACATTTAATTTATCAGCTTAAAATGATTATTATTTATCCCAAAAACCATTTTTATAATTTGTATTCTTACAAATTCCATATTAAAATTGTTATCATATTAAATTGCGTTCGGCTGAAGCTGATAAAATAACTGCGGAAGACATTTTAGCTTGACTTCAACAAAAGTGTTTGTAGCCACGCCAACAAATGAACAAACAATTGTGAGTCTTTTCAGGAACGCCCTGTGTGATTCAATGCTCTCCGACTCCTTGTGCATGCTTTATGTGATTTCAGGTGCAGTCGGTTGAGACTTGGTACGTGACCCATGGGAGCAGACTGGAAATTTATAGACTGGCATCTAGGGCTGATAATAAACCAATTGATAAGATAAATGAGGATGACCTCTACTACCACAGTTGTTTTCAAGTCAAGTGGGGAACTCATCCGGTCCTACTAGGATTTCACGGAAAGAAATCCGAAGCGACGGCCAAACTAATCAGCCCAAGTGTTTTCAAATTCACCACAACAAATTATGGTATGTAATTAAGTATTACCAATTTTTGAACTGTCCGACCACCTCACGACAAAAATTGTATAGGTTCTTGTATTTCTTGACATTAGAAATAGGCGGAACAGCAGTCATGACATTGACGGACAACAAAACGTTCCAATTCATGTACAAATGTTACGACGATGGAGAAGCCACTTGGGTAGTCATATCAACTGTGGATGATTTGGACAAGAAGACAGAGAATTTGATTCACGAACATGCAAGGTCCTTGGGATTCCATGGCAAATATTTCACCGAACTAGAGTTTGAAATGTGCGAAGGATCTAATGTTCAGAGAGATGAACTTTAATCGCATATTATGTTTTAAAATTATGAGAAGGCATTGTTATGATCTATGAAGAGAAAAAATGAACATTTTTCAAAACTCGTAGTTAACGAAATGCTATTATATTTAGCTTAAACATCTTTAGTCAGGCCAAGTCTAAGTCATTCAAAATTTTACTGAAATAAGTTGTGTACTAAAATTAAATTGAACAATGAAACCACCAATGATGGAAATATACAAATTCGTCAGTAACTGGCTCGTTTGAGTGCTTGGGTGTTGTACCTGTGTGTGTGGAATGTGAGAGAATGAAAGAGCATGCGCATGTCTAACCAGTTATTAAAAATATCTACGTTTTGAGTGTCGACTTTGTACATAGATATTAAAACATATACCAACAATGAAGTTTACCTTGAGCCTAAAAGAGGTGAACAATTCCTGTCCCGAGAACGACTTCCAATTTGACTTGAATCGAGGATTACCTTTAAGCACATGTAGGGGGAAGTGGGCTAATTCCAGCCACCATGGAGACAATGTGCTAATTACGGCTACCTCTTAACTACGTGGGCATGGCAACCAAGAAACATGCGCACAAATGGCGG
>JAQGCA010001499.1:0-17251 GCA_034698945.1 Protaphorura quadriocellata
ATGTAATTAGCATGTACCGGTCCGGTCCTAACGGTCCAATCCCGGTCCGGTCCCTGGTCCGAAACGCAGGACCGGGACCGGACCGGGATTGGACCGTTGTCACCGGTCCTAAAAAACATTGGACCGGGACCACCGTCCGAGCCCGACAGATTTTGTAACTAAAACCGTTTCGTTTTTCTGTGTCCATGATATTTGCGCCAGTGCGATTCTCCGTTTACTTGACACGAAACGGTTAGAGCAGTAAATATATTTTTCATACAGCGTCCGTCAAACAATCCTACGAAGCCTTTAAATTTGGAAAGGAGATGGAGGCGGAAGTATGGGGAAATGATTCTCTGTTCGATTTGGCTGAAACTAGGCATACCGATTCCCCTTGAGTTCCTGAACAATGTTTAAATAGACACCGATGCGGATTGAGGTCAAGTGTGAACTCCAAAGGTCACTGACCTTCAGATATCGGTCCCCTCATAACCGTGAAAATGACCCCTACAAAAGTTGTTCCACTCATTGAGTCCATGTCCTTTAATTAAATGGGAGATTTACATTTTGTTGAGAATCTGATACGGATTCTAAGAAGTTATTCATTTGGAGATTCAAGGAAGCATTCAATCGCGTTATAACGTTGATACGAACATCAGATTTTCCTCGCGCATGTTGAATTTGTTTTACAAACTCTAAAGTAAATATATTCAGGTGTCTTCAATTCTAGCAGGCGACTGGGAAATACCTTCTTCACTAAGTTTGAATGAGTAATTTTGTAAAAGCGATACTTCGTGTCCGAATTATATACACAGTAAATATTCGGTAAATAAGTAAAATCTTAGGGAGTTAATTATTTTTCTCACGTTTACCGGGGCTTCATAAGATTTGTATAATGTACTCGAGAATAATCAATCTTTCTGATATAAATCTGGTTATTATAGGTCCTGATTTTGGTTTTTCTGTTGGAATAAGAATTTTGAATGGAACCAAATAATCTGTGATCACTGAAAAATATTTTCATTCGTCGAAAAGCAAAATAGAAATGTTATTTCCCGATTAGAATTATTTTTGGATATCTGAGCAATACTGAGAAGAAGTTCAGAGATGAGTCTTTTGAGTTCGCAAAGACGATTTCTAGTCATATTTATAGTTCCTTATTGTATTATTATTTTCAAACGATTTTTGGATGACTAGGAAAGCTTTCATACTCCAGTCCCAATGCAGTAACCATTTTGTGCGCATTCCTTTTTGGGGTCAAAATACAAGCATTCCATGTACACCTTTTTGTGCGAGTTCGGGGACCCTCCCCCTCTTTTTCAAGGTGTGGAATACTCCATTTCATTTCCTACCACTGTCTTTTGGTACTTCACCACAGCTCTCGCCCATTAATCAGCTCCAGATTTTAATTTTAACTCGTAGACCTAACTTTTACATGCAACTAACGGTAACCCGACTTAAAAAAAATGACGCCAGGGAGCGTTTCCTCGGGACCGCGCTAACTTTCAGGTACTCACCTACGCGCAGAAACTTTTCGACTGTATCAAAATAAAACATTCTAACACATGGGAAAATATACCGAACGACTTGAAAATTTGCATCATTTCATCATCACTCGTAGACTCAAAAAGTCGTTTGGAATTCTACGTAAAACAACAATGCACAGTCGACAAAATGCTTTTACTTGTGACGTTGAGTTGGTTGAACTAATCAAAATCACGTATTTCTTTAGTGAGTTCTGACAAGACTGCTACTTATCTGTTTGCCTAGTTGCAAATATTAATATCTAGAGCGTAGAGTATCTGGAGTTGAAGTGATGTACCCAGAATTGATCTGCTTAAAGGGCTATCAGAGATTCAGATTATTTTGATTTTTAAGGAAGGAACATTTTGAGACGTCGTTTGACCAGTCAAAAAAATATTTCTACGAACCTGAAATCTTAACGTTATTATACAATATCACGTTAGTTCTTATTTTAATTTTTGCATCGCAAGTATTGACTTTCTTATCAAGTTTCATCAAGCTGAGTTGGGAAGTTTTTCTTCGCCAACGGTGTTTTCATTACAATTATCTTCAATTTCGGGTCAAATTAAAACACACTTGGTTAAATAATTAAAAACTTGTTTTATTGAACAGGTTAGAAATGACTTTTAGTCCCCTCAAAAAGAGTGATCTAGCCTTAGATAAGCTAGAATACTTTTTCCCCACAAACAAACTGTAACTTTGTCTCAACAAAAATTTCGGTAGCGAATACAAAGATTTCATGTTGCTTGGCATGTTCTAAATTTTCTTAATAAGATACTGTCAGCTCTGGAATCTCGAATCAAATGAAACTCAGTGGGTTTAAGGCTAGGTATGCATTGGCAGTCTACATTTTCCGCTCTACAAATTTTCAATTAGGGCTCGGACGGTCCGGTCCTGAGGGCAGGACCGGGACCGGACCGGCGGTCCTGAGGCTGGGACCGCGACCGGACCGGCGGTCCTGACGTTGGGACAGGGACCGGACCGGGTTTGGACCGTGTATGTATATGTACATGTAATTAGCATGTAGCGGTCCGGTCCCGGGTCCGAAACGCAGGACCGGGACCGGGCCGGGATTGGACCGTTTTCACCGGTACTAAAAAACATTGGACCGGGACCGGGACCGTCCGAGCCCTATTTTGAATAAACAGAACGGCGGATGGTTGTTTCGGTTAAGGTTGGAATGGGAAACAGTAACTATTTTTGCATTAAATTAATGACGAAAATGAATTGGATGTGATAATGTTATAACTCACTGGTCTCGAAAATGAAATCATAATCGTTGATCCGCAGGGAATGCGTTAAACTGCCCTAAGAAATAATTGAAGTTAAACTTCCTTTCAGAATATTTTTTGTGAAGTGTCTCAGTCAGTTTGACTCCTCTGAAGGAGATATGAGTCGTTCTGAGGAAGCAATTACATGCACACAATAAGAAATTATTACTTCCCTAAACTCTTAATAAACCCCGACAAATCATATTCTTCCTCATACAATTTATCTTCCCACAATTCTGGCATTGATTCTAACACAGACTTATAAGCTCCTACAAGTCCAATGTCATCAGATGATGAAGTATTGTGATGTCGTTTAGCCACGGTGTCTTCCAAAACAAAGAGATCGAGGAGCTGGAATAAAAATACCGATTAGAATGTCAAAATTCAACATATTGAAGAGTATATAAGAAAATCCAACCAGCCGATTGTCACTAACCTGATCTGTGGCCATTGTTTCTATGCATGAGTTCTCCTGGCTAATCACTGTGTTTGCAGTCATCAGTTTGAATTTCTGTAAGCTGAAAGGTGAAAGGAAAAACGAGAGTTAAATATTTAGACTTTAGACTGAAATGAAAACTTTAAAGAATCCGTCATTGTCTGGCTTACCCCATGATTTTTTCCTCCAGTGTGCCTCTTGTTATTAACCTATAAACATTAACGACCTTTTTCTGTCCTATTCTATGTGCCCTGTCCATAGCCTGTAAATCTCTCATAGGATTCCAGTCGTGCTCCACAAAGATTACCTAGACAAACAAACAAAATTGTATATTTGGACAAAAATAAATTATTTCTCAAAGCAGCGTATTCTAATAATTTATCCTTAGTTCTCACCGTGTCAGCCCCAGTCAAATTCAAACCCAATCCACCAACTTGAGTAGTGAGGAGCAATAAATCAATACTTGGGTCATTATTGAACCTAGTCACTAGAGAATGCCGTTGACCGGCTGGAACAGAACCGTCTAATCGAAGATAAGTAACAGTAGGCAAGTGGACCCTATGAATAAAAAATGAAAAATTTTATAGATAAAAAAATCATTGCATTTCGCCGTTAAGGTATGTTCAAACATCGGAGCGTCGCTAATTTTTGCATTGGTTATCATTCTATTTGACCTAGGAAACCCTGGAAAATTCTAATGGGAAAGTTCTTTCAAAGCAACCCTTGTCTGCCAAAGTGTTCGAAATCAACCCTTCGTCATAGTAGAGCCGTAGAGCAGCAACAACTGATCACAACACTATCGAACGATGACTAAAGAACTACAAAATTTCAATTAACTTACTTCAGCAAATCATTCTCGAGAATATCAAGCATCACTTTCAGTTGGCAAAAAATGAGGGCTCGGTGTTGATTTACTACTTGGTCTTCGGATCCTATTCCGCAGTCTAAAAGGAGTTGCCTAAAAAATGTATAATTTTAGTCTGAGAAGTTATCTTAGTTTGAAAATATGAACCTTACTTCAAAGCGGGCAGCTTTGCGCTGTGATTTATATCACTCAGTTCCTTCGTAGTCCCCAATTGACCCATTATAGAACTATATTTTGGATGCTGAGGGGTCAGCACTAACTTCGGATGGTTACAAACTTTGCGAAGATATTGCAGGGCCTGAAAATGGAGTTGATTAGTGAGTTGGCATTGGCCGGCATGTTCAAAGAAATAACAAGCCAAAATGCAGTACCTGGAATATATGAGAATGTCCTTCTGGAGTAAAGTTTAAACTCTGATGTACCCTTGTTCTTGCAAAGTCTTCATACAACTGTTGTTGTATTGGACTCAGCTCACAGTAGTAGTCCTGTTAATCACAAGAACTGTTAAATGCTAAAATATTCTTGATGAGGTGCTATGACCTCAAGGTACAAAGATTTCCAACCTGTGTTATCTTTGGTGGTAAGTCTTTCAACACATCTTCCTTCAATCTTCTAAGTAGGAAAGGTAAAGCTTGTCTATGTAGTGCTTCCATTGCTAGTGCACCACTTTCCTGGTCCTTCGAACTGCTTTTAGCATCCCTAGCTAAGAGTATCGGCCTGCCGAATTTTACATTGAATTGTTTCTCCGAGCCAAGGAATCCGGGCATTAAAAAGTCAAACAGTGACCATAGTTCCAACACATTGTTCTGAATTGGTGTCCCCGATAATATCAGTCTATGTTTAGCAGTCAGTTGTTTTATAGAGCGAGAGATCTAAAAAAATAAGTGTGAAGATTAGTACTTTGGGCTATCACATCAGGTATTCATTTTCAAAACTCACCTTAGTCTTGCCGTTCTTGATGACATGTCCTTCGTCCAATACACAATAATTCCATAGAACTGAGCTAAACCATTCCACATCATTTCTGACAATGTCATAGCTGGCAACTATTAAATTATGATCAGCAAGCTTTGTTTTCAATTTGTTCCTCTCTGCTGGAGCCCCGTGATAATGTAAAGGATTCAAATAAGATTTGGATACAAACTTCTCAATTTCATAAACCCAGTGACCGGTCAATGTAGGTGGACAGATCACTATACTGGGCAAATCCGATTTCTCATCACTATATTCTGAAGCCATTATTATAATAGTTTGGAGTGTCTTCCCAAGACCCATGTCGTCGCACAAAATCCCATGAAGTTTGTATGTTTTTAAAAAGTTCAACCAATTGACTCCTGATTGTTGGTATGGTCTGAGTGTAGCATTTATTGGAATGTTGATTTTATATTCTTTTATAGATCCAGGGTTTAGCAAGTTTTCAAGGAACAGACGTTGGCTTTGTTTCTGTGCTATTAGCTCTGCTGGTAATTGAGGGGGGTCCGGTACAGCTCCCTCTAGTGGCATTAGCCTGACTAGTGAAGCAAATGTTAGGGAAGACAGCAGTCGGATAGGATGGTCTTGGTCACTCATTCGCCCTAAAGACGTTTCAACAATTAGATTCTTAAGAGGTGAAGTCCCGAAGTATTTCGTTTTATTGGACTTACCCAAGACAGGGACGACTAATAAAACAATGTAAGGCAATAGTTCCAATCCCAACTTGTCAACAATGCACCAAAGTGCTTCAATCGCACCTCGCCTATTGATTACATTCGTTGATTCTAACATAGGAATTATTTCCTTTGCAACCATCGGCATCACGACTGATGGATTTATGTTTGCCCAGCATGCAAGGCATCTTGATGACAGGTGACGGATTGGAGTTGAAATGTTGGATAGAAGTGAACAAGTTGTGGGAAGTTGTCGATGGATCTATTCGTGCACCAAATAAAACGATAAAAAGTTATTTTAGAACATTTATGGTTAACCGAAGCCGAATGACTCATTTGGTGCAAACAAACTCCGGTTTGTTCTTTTATTTAAACACTCGGTAATAACACCACTCTTCAAAAATCGACAATTCTTCCAAACAAAACACGGATCCGTTGGATGGTTCATGAAATTTCAAAGGGTGTGAATCTTCGAGCAATGCAAGGGAATATTATGCGTGTCTATTTATGGAAGCAAATCCTATAAAAAATTTATGTATCTCCCATTTGATGATATAGGAGTCCTACCTATGGTGGGATCCTGCATTTTGACCGATAGAATTATCGGTCCTCGCAATAAATTATCGCTGACGAGGGGAAAGGAATAGATAGCCCTTGGTAAGTCCATGTGGACTGCGACTTCGATCACCATTTTGATAAAAATTCACTTTCTGACTGATAATTTTTAACTATAGTGTCGAATTGGAAAAAATTTTGCAAAGCCTCTTTCAATTTTTTGTTTACACCAAATGAGCTTACCTAGACGAGAGACCATGCCAAATTATCGTATTCAGAAAACTTCTACGAAAATTCTATCACTTACCTCTTCGAAGAGAGTGGGATGAAAATGCGGTGAAATTATTTCAAAGATCTGTAGAGCTTTTAACGTTTCATCAGACCCTTTGAACAAATGCAAGTATAATTGAAATTCTTAACTCAGAAAATTTTTAAAATACAAAAAGCAAAACCTACAATTCAGTAAATGTATAGTATGGGGGTTAAAAGTTGCAAAATCCCACGTGACAATGGTTTGGTCTCGGAGGAAGATGCCTCCAGTTTGGAAACGCAAGTCATTTCCTGCCCCGGAGAAAGAAAGTTTCTCCAAATCCACCGATCATGTTTCGGGTTCTACTTCTCAGGGACTGTGACGGTGTTGACCCAAACGATTTATAATAAATGTGGAAACTGAATTTCAGACTTTCTCCTCGAAATGACAACGATCCGGCTTATGAAGCCAAAGTTGTAAAATTTGAACTGGAGAAAATAAAATTATCTGAACCACGGAACCATAGGTCAATACAAGCTCTTCAAGCTATTACCAATTTTAACTTTTAAAAAAACACTTCAGGGGAAAGTGGTGTCCGGAATATAAGGAAGTGAAAGAAGACGTAAATATTTTTTCTAACTCGAGGTGTGATGAAGGACACTACTTTTTGATCTATAAAAAATGTCACCACGGCAAGACACCGGGAGCTAAGCTTGTGGACTTAGTTCTTTTTTGATTGATTGGTCAAATACTACAACGATAACTATACAGTGCATCTCATCATGTCAACTAAAATTTTTTAAACTCACCACCACAAATTCTACCAACAGTAATTTCCCACAACTTCTCAACGCTTGTTGGCAAGTTTTGTCCAAAATATTTGACAATGCTAATAAGTGCATTGGATGCTCCTCTTGCTTCAACACTCTCTTCTTGATTTTTCTTCCCATCTAAACTTATTATGTCAACGTCTGTGTCTAAATCATACTTGAGAAACCCTGTCAGGTTCGTTATTATTTTTGAGACTGGATTTGATTCCCTTGATTTGGAAATATCAATCAGTTTGCACAAGTGTAGAGCACTTGATTGTTGAAAAAGTTCATTCTCTTCAAGTCGTATTGAGTCCATCAGTGGCTTGACTATAGAATTAAGTTTTGCTGGTAATTGATTTAAACTGACTACAGCTGAGGAAAGTGTTGAGAGTGTCCTGTACAAATACAAAGGCAAATAATTTGTTTTACTCTATGATACTCAACTTAGAAAACGAAGCTAAGAATTTAAAAATTGTTTACTTACATGATTCCTAATTTTTGGTACTCTCTCTTGACTGCTTTCACAACTTCCTTTACACTCTTCAGTCTCTCCATTAATTGAGCAATAATTTTCTTCGTCTTAACCGACTCAATTCTCTTTGTGAATTCGTCTCCACAGAGTAATTCTATTTGTTCGAAAGTCAGTAACCCATCAACGGCATCCACTCCAACTCCATAATGTTTTAATGTACAAATGTAGTCTCTCGTCTCTGACTGAAGTTTGCTAAATGAGACAGCAATTTCATCAAAGTAGATTGGTTCAACAAGAGTTTGGAGTAATGTTGGAAGGAGAAGCGCTTGAACATGGGGAGATAAATTGTCCTCCATCGATTGCAAGGAAAATATGACCATCCCTATTACTGTCCGCTGGAGGGCAGAGCGGGAGTTAAGATGGTGGAGAAGAACTCTGGCGAAGCAATCCACGGCATCAGGACTGGAAACCCATACAATGCAAGCAAATATAATATTAAATCCAAATGAAACGAAGAGAAATTGGCGAATTAACTCACCCTGCCCGAACAATATAACTTGCAAGTAAGCCAAGCATTTTGCCAAGAGTAAATCGAGTCACAGTTATCCTTGCACAGTCCTCGCTACTACCACTCATATATTTCTTCAGCTCACCAACAGTAGTATCCTGTGAAAAAAATACTTTTCAAAAATATGTCTTTCTTACTAGCTTAGAGTTCCACTCGTATGCTTTCACTTACAGGCATTAAAAACTGGGGTTCTATTGCCATTCTTGGCGGTTGCATAGTCAAATAAAGCCAAACTCCAATCATTGGACATGCTGCCTGGAGTAGAGTATCAGTGCTTGTGGATTTCAATAAGTCAGCCCATACACGTGGGACCAGTTGTAGCACATCTTCGTTGTGTTCTAAGAGGCCACGTTGAAATAAATGTTTCAGCGTTGTATTCAGTTCAATGGCTGACGTCTCCCCTAAGAGTTTCTGAAGAGTTAACAGTGCTGACCTCCGGACAGAACTAGAGGTGTGATGCAGGAACGGATATAGGCGTGGTGTAAGTGTTGTTGGTGGTCTAGAAAATAATCGAGGTTGTTACTTGAGACCGTAAAGTAAATAGTTAAATCGTCAAAGAAATCTGTTTACCGAACATTATTTCCACTGCCAAGAACTTTCGCTAACAAACCCATGATTGAATTACAACTTGAGCTTAGCTCATCCAAGTTAGCTAAAGATTCCCATAATACTCCAACAACCAATTCAGTCTCCCATTGCCCCATCTCAGTAGCTATTTGAGATAACGCTGCTGCCGCAGCCGCGGATACATCGTCGACAGTGTCAGACAGCGTAGTGAATAGCGGCTCGAACACCTTCGGGAGAAGATCGTATGTGAAATCCTGGAGGAAACAACAAATGCAAGTTAAATTTCAATTAAAAAAGAATATACTTGAAATGCTACAAATTACTATGTACGGTTTTTGTTACTCACCCCCCTAACAGCGAACAAATATTTTAGACCCAATAATCCGCCATGCCTCACTTCCCAGTTTGGTTGACTCAACATTTTTAGCAATACTTGAACGAGTAGATTGACTCCATCTGCATCCATCATCTTTGCTATTGTTCCCAAGCATTGAGCTGAGGTCTCCCTTACTGGAGCCACTACTTGGTCAGTCAAAAAATCACCAAAACGGTCCAATGACAACACGGAAACAAGTGTCAATGAGATATCAGCAAGCCAAGACTGTCGAATGGGCTGTGGAGAAAAATAAGAAGATCAACGTATGATATTATCATAGGTAATTTCGTTGGGTTCCTTAAAAGACCCATCATCAAAATGAATCGATACATTAAAATTTAAAAGTGCTAATTCAAAATGAACAGGTTAATGACTAAACTCACCTCATCAGTACCTCCAACCCATCTCATGACCTCTCTCAATCCAGTCCCCGCCCCATGCCTGACTTCCCACTCTGTACTGTATAAATCAGCCAGTAATATTTCCACCCAGCTCCCTAACCAGTCGTCTTTGTTAATTTCTAGTTTAGCTTTCTTCACAGGTTCTTCTTCAACTTCAGCCTCTCTTGATTTTAATTTTCTCATACGGCGCTTTTGCAAGTTTACCTCACGTAAGCTCAATTCCTCGGCAGTCGGTTCGAGATCTTCATTTGAGATTATGCCTGTAGTGTCAATTCCTAATTTAGTGGCGAATTCAAGGCCCATCTGTTTATGAAGGGTTGAACGTTGTTGGGCGGATGTAGAAGTCGGAGTTGCATCAAAGAGATTATTGGATGACATAAGCAGTGGGGTCGTCGGAAGTGTGAATGTGGGAAAGGTCAGCTTAGGTCGTGGGCAGTCTGCTTCCGGTTGTTCAGCCGGGGGGGATTCTTTATTGACTTTGACGTTATTGGAGTCTTCAATTTTTGGAATCGTGGAATTCTCAACTTTCACCACCACCAAGTCCTCGGATTTCACTATAGAGGAGTTCTCAACTTTCACTACAGTGGGGTCTTCAATTTTCTGAACTGGAGCATCATCAATTTTCACACTTTCGAATTTCAAGTCCTGGTAATTTCCAGGAACTTGCTTGAGTATAGCTTCCACAGCCTGTCCAGCTGCAACTCTTGTTTCCCAACTATTAGATTTAAGACATTCATGGACACGACTTAGTAAATGAGGCAATTCATGTGGATGGAGCTTCTGGACCTGTCCTAATTGTAAAGCCGCTGCTTTACGTGTTGAAACGGTTGATCCAGTCTCAAGAAGGACAAACAGACGGTCAAGTCTGGAATTCAATTAATAATCAGTTTATCACATGTTCAATAATCATTAATATAATTCGCACACTAAATAAGAAACGGGTAAATTATTTCGTAGTCTTGAACAGAATTCAGCGTTCGGATTCAATATTCATACCGTAAATGACTTAATAGACCGCTGGTGCTGAATACTTCGCGGGGCTCAACTAGAACGCGAGTCTTTCTCCGGCTTTCTACATGTAACCTAATGGAGAAAGTGGTGAAAGTCTTTGACCTCAGTCTAAACCCACCAGAACGCGGGTGATCTATTACGTTATTTACGCGGTATCACGATATCTATCTCTTAGGAAATTAATTAACATCCCTAACCTTAACCTATGCTATTCAAACCACATTTAAGTAATTCAGAATTACATCTAATAGGCTATGAACTGATCACCGTTTGCTGTAAAATCCATAAAAAAAATCCCAACCTGGGAACCTATCGTCGTATGCAGTAAGAAGTTTAGAAAGGCGTGTGTATTGTGTTGTTTATATTCTGTCAAAGTAGAATTTACATTTGTTTCCTGCTTAGAACATTATTTCCTACGTTATCAGACATAAAAAATATTTTGAAAATTCCATTAATTGCGTGGACATTGATATTGCGGTATTTCTTTTAAATCGTGTTCAAAAAGTTTAACTTCAAGATGAGAAAACTTGTAACTTTTCTTTCTCTCCTGTGCTGTGCGAGAATTCTAAATTCCGCACGGAACCTGAATGATTTGAATCTAAATGCATTTATCCCTTATTTCAAACAGGAGGACTTCAAGTCAAGGAAGGTCATTATTGAATGTTTTGAATTTGATTTGAGTCTGGTCAGTCGTTGTCGTTGGTCAGCTGGACTCTAAGAAATTGACCATTCATGAGTTGTATTTCCCAAATCTTTTGTACTAGAAAGTCCGGATTTAATTTTTGGAATTGGTTGGTGAATGGTGATAGTAAAGGTATTGATTTTGGAATGTTGCGTACCTTGATGCCATTCTTTTGTTGTCCAAGAATTAGTGTACTTTCCAAGGAAAGTGTGTTGAGAAGACGGAGAGGAATGGTGAGCGGTGGAGGCCGTGGAGGAGAGGTCCGTTCAGTTCCCCTGCCATATTTATACTGGCACACATTCCCACCCCTTCACGTTTATTTACCACTCGTCCCGTCCCTCCCCACCCCTCCCCCACCCACCCGCGGCCACCGCATCCATTCTCTACAAACTATGATCCTCTTCTACCATGCTAGGCCCAAGGGGTCACGACCCTTCCAAAAATTAAGTCATTGGTCATTACTATCCATATAAGTATTCATTTCAACAAAGCATAATTTGGAGAATAATCTCAGCTAAATTGCAATTTGCAGTAAAAAGTTTTTCAAAAAATCCAACAAAAATGCATAAATAAATATTTAAGGTCGGTAGATTTTGCGAAAATTATATTGGGCTTTTTTTGGTGGATAAACTGTTCACAAATCCGTCCTTTTCATGTGAATTTATATTTAAGGGCTCGTGTCCGGTGCTTGTATGGGCAAGTTGAGACGGATTTAAATGGGATATGTGCGGAAATGTTGAGGGGGGTTTCTCGCAACTTGATTAAGTTCATTTTGATTGACTTTTTTGTGATACCATTACAGTTTAAAAAAAACTGTAAGGCACACGCCGATGCAAGTGACGCTCTTATAAAATTAATAATTATGTTATGAAGTTCAGGATTCGTTCTTGCGCTTTATTGTGAAAAATGCTTGCGCTGGTGAACAAAATCTTCGGCCTTCTCACAAGAATTGTTAATGTCTGAATTGATGAAACTTTGTGGAAATCAATGAATAAACGTGCATAAAGCGTTGACACATACTTGAACTACCGTATTTTCTTAATTAGAACCCCGGGGTTCTATTAAAAAATTCTAATCGTCAGGGTCAGGGTCAGTCGCGTTCTCGGTTCTACACTTTCTCCATTAGGGTGCACGGAGAAAGTAGGGGAAAGTATCCGTATCCGGGTTGCAGTGCGGACCGGGTTCTATCAGAGGAAATTAACTTTTAATTAACCAACGTGTTTTGAAACTTCTCGTATAGCAACGGCTTTAAGTTTATTGAACGGAGCAGTACTGATAGAAAAACTGTAATAACTTGATCTCGTTCTCATCAACATGAAAACATGATATTATGTAATCCATAACACGTATATTCTCCCATTTTCAATTGAAGAAAAGGTTAAATATAAATGATTCCACGTCTTTAATAAAAGTCCAGTTAATAATAATATAACAGAAATATAGTTGGGAATACTCAAATTGATGCATTATATTATTATTTCATTTTCTTCTGTTTTATAAGTGACTTCCTCAAAGCTGATTGTTGTTCCTTGAAAGACCTCTTCTTGTTTTTCTTCAACTTTGATCGAACCATCATGAATGGCTTCATTTTTCTCTTTTCTTTATCGGTCGTACTGGCGTGAGGATTCATTCTGCCTTTCTTTTTGCTAAATTTATCACGTCCCTCTCTCCCTTCCTGTAAGATTATTAAATTCAAATCATCTTACAAGTGTCATTTCATTGAAAATAAAAACGACGTTGCTCTGTTGTATTTAAAATCGTGACTTACCTTGACAGTTGCCATACGAGTATCTTTGTCGTGTTTCCTTTTCTTGTGAACCAATTCAATGGAGGACAAATTCACCAATTCGTCTCGACTGTACAAAAACAAACGAAAAGTAGTTATTACATATAGTTTAGCAGTCTTTCCACAAATTTCCATATAACATGTGTAAACAGAATAATATTTAAAATATGAAATTCGGGCACAAAATCACACTAATCATATTGTGGATACTTACGCTATATTTCCACTTTCGATTGTATCAGTTGCCTTTCTTTTCTTTGCACTACCCTTTCTGGCAGATACAACTTCCTTCTGCAACTGAAGTGTCTCAATCTTCTTGAAATCTTCATCGGTCAGGATTTTGGACAAACTGACTTGAGAAGCTAAATCCTGACAAACCTTAGGATCCATCGTCACTCCAGGCTTTCCATCTTCTGGAACATCTTCCTCGCCCTCCGAATGTGAGACATTGACCCATTCCTCCCCGTCATCGTCGTCACTATCTTCGTTTTCCTCGTCATCCGTTTCCCCATCTGGGTCGCTCGCACTTTCGTCCCCCTAAACAGAATTAAAGGAACTTAATCATGAAAACACAAATTATTTCTACTATAATACGAAGCCTTACTTTCAAATTTTCACGTAGAAGAATCTCGGCACCTGGAATATGACTTTTCGCGTCATTCTCCCCGTATGCCTTAGTATGCTTCTCCAATGTAGCGACGGTTGGTTTTCCCTGTACAAAAAATAAAAATTAACTGTATTCAAAAACCGCAAAGTGGAAGCACAAAGGTTGATTTTAATTAAAGAACTCACCTTGTCCTTTTTATGAAGTAATTCTGGATTTACATCCCTAAATACATGGATGAGGGAGCGGGCGGCCATCATGACACTCTTTTCCTTGTATGATTTATACTGTGTCAAATCCTGTAAAACATCTCGACTCATGGCCAAAGGGCACCGAGTACAAATCTCCCGAATGGCATTCAACCCCACCGCCATCACTTCCCCAGAATTCCTCTCCGTCACAAAATTATTGACAAGAGAACTGATTACAGATTCCACAAGGTCAGGAGGAACGACGTCATGAGAAGCTTGAGCTACAAACTGAAGTATGCTCGTGACTTCTCTTTGATGTGGTTGAAGGAAGCGTCGGACGTAAGGGTAAAAATTCAATACAAGAAGTTGGTGAATCCCAATAAGTCTAGAGGTCAAGTCCAACGTCATCAGCTTCACTTCAAAGCGTTCATTCATGGATTCCAATTGTTTGAAAAGTTTCTCAGCCATTCCTTGAGGATCATATATAAGGTGAAGAGCGGAGAAGTTAAAATTTGGTGCTTTTTCCTTCTTTCTCTTCTTCTTAATTACTGATTGCACTTTGCTCAAATTCTTGTCTCTTTTCCTGGTCTTTTTGTTGACACGGTTGGCCATTAGTACCTCTTTAGCATTCGGAGCATCAGAGTCCGAGTCTGAGTCACCCGCAACTTTATCCGCGTTCTCATTGGATAGAAAGAATTGAATGGCTGTTACCATCACTTTTGTAATCTTGGAAAAGCATGCACCCGCAATCACATTGACAGTCTTTGCATCATTCCAAATATTTTTTCGGTACAACTCAATCATAATATTCAGTGACATTTTAATCGATTTAACGTTTGAATCCTTCATCATGGTGAACATAAAATTTTGTAGAATCTGAAAGAAAAATTCCATGTTACATTACATCATGTTATTCTCCAACTCCAAGTATGCAGGCAAAAGGTGACATCATAACTGACGCCATCGCGTAGCGCAATGATGTAAGTGTGACGTGAATTAACGCCAAAAAATATTTCCTTACCGAGTTCAACTTGTTGTTCTTGTGTTTAGCGTTGACATTTTTAATATCCGTAATGATATGAGTTTCCAAAAACTTTCTAAGATTTTTGTCTTGACAGTGAAGAAGTTTGAAGAACAGGGAAAGTAATGCCGTCGGTTCGAGTAGATTTTTGTTTCTCATCAAAATCAAGGCGCGACACATTGTCTATTTTAAAAAAATAATTAAAAATGTTAAACATAAAACGTATTAATTGTAGTCCATCGATTAGAATATATAAAAGTCTACTTATTGACCAATATAATTGAATATTTCTTTGACATCTTACCATTCGTATATCCGGGTCCAAGACAGAGCTGAATTTCTCTAAAGTTGTCATCAATTCCTGTGGATAAGTTGCCAATTCCTTTGGGTAGCAATGAGACACTTGAGCCAAGAACATTAAAAGTTCATCCAAATCTTTTGAGTAATTATTTGGATTTAGAAGAAAAATATTGAGACGAGCATGGAAATGTGTTTTTTGTTGAATGAATTCCTCGTGGTAGCTCTCAGGGTCTCTTTTCAGTAAATTCTGCAACTGTGGCAGATTCGTCGGCAACTGATTATTGTTTCGTCTCGACATGGTTAAAATTAACTGAAATTTTTTATGAAATTATGAAGGTCAAAATACGATGAAGTAAAATGTGTACACGAAGTCAGAATTACAACCCAAGAATCACAACCGCATGGATTGAATATTTTGAATTTCATACGTCCAACCGCCATCAATTCCCTCAACCCCAAATCTCACTTGACTCCTCAACTTACTGAAATTCTCATGAATCTCAAAACCGCCGAATAGAGGTTTTCGACAAGCCTGTTTCGGTACTCGTCAATACTCGTCATGAATTGACGAGTTTGAAAGACATAAATGACTTGGCCTAAAGTGACGATTCCACATGTCAGCTCATGGCAAGCATATCTTCTTCAATGTAAACGCAACATAGGCATGGGAATTGTACGTCGACCTGTAAATTATTACTGGGCACTAATTTGCAGATTCAGATTCAGGTAATGTTGAGTCTGTGTACTAGGAAATTAGGCAGAACTTATTGCAGTTACGACTTCTACCATGTGGAATCGCCACTTCAAAATTTTTCCTTGCTTTGACCGTGACCGCCAAATCGAGGTACTCCACTTAATCTCAATTAGCTGGGTTTATCTATTATCCTTTGATGCTTTCATTTGAGGTCCTTCTATGATCATAGAAAATATATAACGCCAAAGAAGGAGAATGACCCCGTACTTGTCCCTTCATGAAGGAGAGAGAAAGCTCAGTAATAAGGGGTTCGATCCCCTGGACCTGGAATATACTTTTGTTTACATGTACACTCGGGTATTCCCACTTGGGCTTTTATAAATCTGTAAAATGCTTGAATGGGGTAGGAAAGTTGGGAAACGCGAGGATGCCACATTTTGGTTTAGAAGACATTGCATCGGGTTGTGGCGACAGTGCAGTAGTGCATTCGTCAAAATGAGGTGAATGTCGAACCGGCATACCAGGCTCGAGGGCGTTCTCCCTCATAGAAATAGACCCTAAGCCTTCATTCGACTTAGAATGATATCTGAATTTTGTCATCCCACAACTTAGGTGTATAGATAACAAAGTCTAAAAATTAATCGCCGCAGTGAATTAGAAAACACAAATGAAGTGTTTTAAGTTGAGCAACCTTGCACTCCATGTTGTTAGTATTTGTAATGCTTAAAAAAATTGTTTACTTTGGTTTACAGGAACCTTATATGGTTGGACTGACGAGACCAACCTTAATCCGATGAAATGTGAAGATTAAAAACCACTATCATTCTCTTCATTATTTCGGCCGTTTTATTTCATTCCAAGCATTCCACTGTTGACGGAAATGTGCCTCAACGAAATACCGTAAATGACCAAATAAAGCCAGAGTGTCGTATAGATAACGCGGTGCTCAAATATAGATCGGGTGTTTCTCCAGCTTTCTTCGTAGTATATAGCCTAATGGAGAAAGTGGTGAAAGTCTTTGACCTCTGTACCCACCTGAATGAATAGAACTCCAGAGCTCTATTGGGTCATTTACGGTAAGTAAATTATAAAGGAATATATATGCATCTGTTATCATTATTTTTGTCACCACAAAAGCTGCAGATGTCTGTGAGGAGTAAGATTCTGAAACCCTATTTTCCAAAGTTATTTATATCAATCGTTTAGATCATTGTAAGCTCAAATACAAAATGCATTGTTT
>JAQGCA010001500.1:0-17248 GCA_034698945.1 Protaphorura quadriocellata
AATTACTTTTGAGCGTTCTTGACTGTTTAAGCACAGAATCGATGGACATTGCATGCGTAGTATGTACTGTTTGTGATTCCGTTACGTCGCACTAAATTGATGGCGTTACTCAATGGTCCGTGTCCTTTTTTTATAATGACATATCCCAGTATATAGGTCTACAATCCCTAGTTACAAAGAAATAAAAACTTTTAGGGTGTAAATTCCACTCCCGGAATTCAGCACAAAGTTCAACTTTGATGACCTAGACCCGAAATGTTGGACGAAGGTCATACCATTCCAGATTTCTAATGGCATAGGGATTATGTGGTCTGTATTTCAGATTTTGCTATGAATATCCGCACTAACGTTTTCCCCGTATGTTGTCCTTTGCGGTTGTGGTAGTTTTGTTGAGTTGGACAGATACACAGTGGCGTATTTTGAATAAAGTTGGGCGCTTTCGGTGTTTGACTGTTCCTGACTAATTTGAACCCCAGGAATCCGAATCCGTCGACAGAATTGGTCTCCGGTCAATATTTTGCCCGGAAAACCGAATTCGGTTTTTGAACTTATCTCAAGTCTTCGAACAATTCAACGAAAAAAGTTCAAAGAGAGAACAAAGTACTTTGCACAGCAATGTGAGCTCATGCGCTTATAGTTAAAATGTTGCATTAATTATTTTGCATTTATTGTCCACCTGCGCAATTAAATTCCACAAACACTGCGCGAGTGTGGCCCAAATAATTCTTAAATTATTTAACCGAGTTGTTGGAAGAAAGCCTTAGAGAAATTTTATTTCAATGCATGAAATTCGCCAACATATAATTCAATTCAAACTTTATTTACCGTGTATTAGTGTATAATATGAAACATACAAGTATGTGTAACACATTGGTGCCAACACCCTCGCACGTTCGCGAAAAATAAATATAACGAAAAATATAATCAACTTGAACTGGCAAATCTAAAAGAAAAAGGTTGAAACTATGGGCTTGAAAGCGTTCCTAGGTTAGTCGCATACTGAACAACTTTTGTGAAAGACCAACCTCCAAAAAGTATAATCGTTTGACCGCTAGAAATACACTGTTCGGCATATACGATGGCTGCATGGTCTGTCCAGCTTGAGCTTGAGAATAAATAGGTACGAATCACCCTGTACATTGTGCATTTTACACATACGAGGGTAGTTCGAAAAGTTTTGTCGTTCGACTATTAATCGTTTGTTACTCGTATTAGGCATACTTTATATGAAATTTAAATTTGGTTTCTTCTTTAGGCCAAATTGAAAACAACTCAAGGTACACAAAAAATACGGTGCAATATTTGACCATGCCAAACAAGGCAGCATCGATATATGCACCAATATGCTCCGACTGATGTTTTTTTTAAATCAATTTTTATTCTGGATATTTTGCGATGTCTTAAATTTCCAAGCCCATGAGTTTTATGCATACAAAGGAATTCGAGTTAAATTGGCTTTGTGTATACCCGATACCCGGAAACACTTTCGGTGTCCAGTCTATTAAATTTGTCATCGATTTAATGAACCCACCTTGTCGAAAAATACCTTTAGTCTGCCACATTACGTGCTGGAATGAGTAGCCCAATTTCATTACATTACGAAATGTTGTGCTTTTGGTCTCCAAGACACTCCCTCCTTTTATATTTTCTTTCCAAAGTCTTCTTTATAAGTTTTCCCTTTCTTATTATTTGCAAATCAAAATTTAGTAAAATAAAATGGATAAAATCATTAAAAGTACACCGAAAAATATCATTGATCTGTACACCAAAATTCCGGACTATTCTGAGGTCAAACATTTAGGAAATTCAGAATTTATCAACACAGTGGAAAGACTGAAGGAAGAATTTCGTCAAATCCGATCCTCTCTGTATGAAGAAAGTGATTTGGACGTGGAATTAATTTCTGAAAAAACTGCCAAAGTTTTAAACGTTCGAGAAAATTCAAATCGGCCTGCTGTTAATTATTTGTCTAGTCGGTGCAATAGTGGTGGAAATTATTTCTACACAACCACAAACACAACCACTGCTGAACCGTCCAATATCCGCGGTCTTAATAATTCCAACAATTCGCAATATTTGGCCGTCAAAAGTTGTCACTTACATCGGAGTCCATTTGCAGCCGCTGCAACGGCAACGGTGACTGGAACCACTGCTCAAAATTTTACTACCAGTACTCCAAAGTCACGATCACCATATCATTATAATTCTTCAAAATTTTTAAATCAAACTTCAAATTATGAGTCAAAATTATTAGACAGTGGGTTTCGTGATCAGGATGATGATGTGGATGAAATTCTGAGTCTCACTGATGAATCGGTTAGCGCGAGGTCAGAGTCTGGTACGAGTTCACCTTTGTCCAGGTGGTCATCAAATCCAGAGATATCCAAGAGCAGAAGTTCATGGAGACAAAAGGAATATGTTCCGCCCGCCAATACTCAAAATAGGTGAAGTTTTGTTTGTTTATTAAGTAAGAAGTTGTTTAAATCCCCTGATTCATGAACCAGAAGGTATAAATTTCATAATTAAAAAAATTGTTAAATTCTATAATTGAACAGATTGCTTCAAAGGAAACCACAGAATCGCAGTGAACCGGCGTTAGTGATAAAACCTGAGGAATCTTCAAATACATTAAAAGTACATCCGGTTCCAGCTCACGTTAAGAAGCTACTGTTCGACAAAATCATGACAAATAATAAAAAGAGGTGAGTTAGCACTTATTGTGTGTTTGGACATGTCTTTGCCCCAGATTGGTCCGAGTTAATCAAACTGCCCCAGTTTGGTCCGGGTGTCTCAAATTGCCCCAGTTTGGTCCGGGTGTGCCACATAGTCCCAGTTTGGCTCGAGTGTGACACATAGCCTCAGTTTGGTCCGAGTGTGTCAGATCGCCCCAGTTTGGTCAGATTGTGTCAATACGCCCCAGTTTGGTCCGTGTGTGTCATATTGCCCCACCTCTTAACATCTTGCGCCTCTACCACCAAATTCCGTCCAGAAATGGCGGATCTGCCAAATTTGGACCATCGCACCATGCATAAAAGGGCAGATAAAATTAATATCATTTTTGTTTCTATGAGTTTTAGAAGTCAGCGTGTTCGTGAGATGAGCAAACAAAGACTCCTGTCACAGGTCAAACCATTTTCATTCACAAAGAGAAATGGGAAAACTTCATTAGTGGACCAACGAACATCACACACACCAGAATCACTCAATAATACTAAGCCGGTCAAATCTCGGAAACAAAATGATTTTCGAAATTTTGTCAAAACGAATAATAATAATTTTGATGGATCAACAACTCGTATGTTTCGAGCTAATCCCGCCCCACCACGCTCTAAAGCATTATTGGCCGCCATCCGACTAAGGGAACAACAGGAGTACCGGTAAGTAGAGTTTCTAGACAAAACAAAGACATTACCACCTTTGTGCCCTAGTCTAGTCAATATATTGACAACAGTGAAAACTGAAATACTCGGCCATATTTAAAGAAATTAACTAACGAACCGTCATAGTCACAGTTTGAAACCATACCTAAACCTAAAAACTACAAAAGGTCGAAAATCGCAAGGAATTCTAAAAAAAAATTGAAATCAAAACGAAAGTGGTGCTTGTAATTTTTAAATCTCTTTTTGTGACAGAGAATTGAAGAAACGATTACGATCGGAAACATTAATGAAAACTGCATCCCTTCCACCAAGTATGGCGGCAAGAGACAAAGAAACAAAAGAAAATCAGAGCAGACTGCAAACAATTCTGAACAAATTAGAAAATACAACAAGACTTGCAAAAAACAAGAATAGGTGGCGGCGAGAGCGATCCGTAAGCAGTTCTGATACGTCGTTCACAGATGACGACAGAATCAGCGACACCTCACTTCCAACAAAGAAAGAAATTCGATCCCGAGTCACAACAATCGTGGAACCATTTAATTTTTCTAATGAAGGAAAGTCCGGGAGTTCGGTTCCAGGGCTTCGCTACGGCGGAATCACTAGTGGCGTTTTTGAGTCTACATCTAATGATAACAATGCATCTAGACTCCGTGTCATGGCTGCAAAGTAAGCAGGGCATATTATGCGGCCTAACCTTACCATGCAAATAATTAAATTTGGATATTTTTTTTTGAAATTTTAGACGGAAGGAAGAACAGCGATTGAAACGAGAGGAAGAAGAACAATTGAGACTCATGAGAATTGAAAATGCGAGACAAAATCTGAGGGATTCAAAATTGCAAGTTTGGCGTCGTGCTTGTAGTTATTCGTCATCACAAGATATTGCCATGCGGCGCCAACTTCGGGCCGCCGCCTCCATTTTGGAAAGACAAGCTTTTCAAAAAGACATGTCTACCATGTTGAATCGTGTTCGAAGTGCTCCCTTACTTTTGGAGGGTGTTCGAGTAAAATTCTTTGGCTTTTTTTTTAATTTTCGAAAACGCAAATCGTTTCTATTTTTAGCAATCATAATTTCAGTTTTTAAATCGAAATCAACGTTCCAATTTGAATTAGAGCTACACTTGTACGATTTTTTGCTCGAGGCTTACACTAATAGGATTCTTGTTGGCTAAATGTCAACACTGTGTCACTGCGGCTTTATTAGAAATTGATATATACATTTTGTAGTGAGAACATTTGGCGCAAAATGTATATCTTACTCTTTGTAGCACCGACTTTCGGAATATTACCTTATTGTATTTCTTGTATGTTCCGCAGGAGCGAAGATTTGAACCTTGCAAGAAACACCTGGAGGAGATGCAACATCTGACGGATAGATCCAGCAAATTCAATACACCTAGGACTGGGAAGAGTGCTGAGAAATATTGCACTCGAATGAATTGGACATCCAGAGGTGATGGTCCAGGAGATCACTGTGGAACGGAGTTTAGTGAAACAGCTGCATTGGCTGAGGGAACAAATTCGGACAATGAATCCGTCAAAAATATTGAACTGGATTCGGATGAGGATGAAGACAAAGAATCGCACTCGCATTCGCAGTCACGTGAAAAATCTGAAGAACGAATCGAAGAAATCTTGGAAGAAAACGAAGAAAGTGCGGACAATTCGGAAATTCCTTGAAATATCGTCAAGTTTTTCTACAACGGGGCCCGCACAGTCCTTAACGGAAAAAGTAGGCGGTTGGATTTAGCTGCATATTTGATGTGTTACAGCACTTGGCTTTCTGAACAACTTCTGTGAAGGTTCAACCCCGATTAGTCTTAAGGATGTCAATGGTTACAACTAATCAAAAACGCAGCCAAACTCAAAGACCTACTTCTTACCTAATTCAGAGAATGCGCGGTGTGCTTTAGTGAGTATGTTAGAATTTTGCTATCTCTAGCGAATTATGTAGACATTTTTCTAAACAATTCTCAAGTTTTTGAAATTATCACTGCCATTTTGATGTATTTCATGCATATGCCAACCAACCAAGTGCTGTTCATTTTCTAAAGTGTCAATGTCGATAGTCATTACTGAATGGTACTAGGGATAATCTTATGGTGCACTCTTTACATAGTTAACGCTAATTTCGCTGTAGCAGACAATCATTGTTAATTGTTTAGACAATCATAGAGCTATTTAGGATAAAAATTAGTTACGTTGTTAGTAATGTGTATCTGGTAATGTTATTCTCCACGGTCAGGCTAAAAATGGAAAAAGTGTGTCAACTTGCCCCGCCCGTGTATGCATATTATGAGAATGTGACCACCAAAGCATACCCATAATTGGCGGAAGGGGTAATGTGAACCCGCGCACCAAAGTGGGCTAAATTAGCCGATTCTTCCTTTAGGATTGGGAAGTAACCTTGTATTCGCCGAAGAATTGATGCATGTTGCTATGCTTGACGCATTTTTCGTACTTACTAATTAGTTTGAATAAAACCGTTAAATTGTAGGCATTCATGACGTCATATTCGATTATTTATTCAATTGAATTCAATATCCAATTAAAATATTCTGAGACTCTCGTATATATTCCTGGCAGGCCACCCGTCCCACAAACTGTTGGACCAAAGGATACAACACCTACTTGGAAATGCTTGCCAACCGATTCTTCAAAGGTTATTAGAGGTCCCCCGCTGTCCCCATCTGTCATCATTAATTCTATTAATTTTTATCAATGACATGTTGCTTAGGACATCCTTACGGCCGAAAGTAGACCGCGGGATTTAGATATGCTGTAGCCCTTGACCTCCTGAACAACTTCTCTGAAGATCCTACCCTACAACTGCTTGGTCGATAAAGTTAAATGCGAGGGCAAAATGCACTTTCTGACGTCACAAAATTCGATGACCGCAAGAAGTTGATTGGGGATAATCTTGACAAAAGTTGATCCGGAGGTCAAATGTCACAACATATCAGAAGTGCAGGGAAATTCAACATGCTAATTTATGGGAAAGGGTCTGCGCGGTGTCCTTGAAAGTCACTGTAATTCTAATTGAATTTTAGCGACTTCTAACGGACGTTAGCATGTGGCCCACCAAGAGTGGTACCGCCCTTTGAAAAATTCCTTACCACAAGAATCCTTGCCAGCTTCTCCCCCAGCGCATATCTGGATTATTTATATTTTCAAAAAGGTCAAAATATGTGTTTCTGAATTTAAAATTTAAAACCGATACCAATTTTTCTCACCTGTCTCGAGGAAATTCCAGTTCTTCCCACATAAATGTTTTCACAGTCCACATTTGACACAATAGGAACTTTTACATAATTTATTATAGGGGTTCCTCTATTCTCTAAAAGAAATTAAGACCATGAGTCATCTTTACAATTCAGTGGCGAGTCTAGGATTTTTTGGCGCGTAGTCACAAGTAGATTTAACCGGACACCCGCCGCTTGCGGCGGTCCCCGCGGAGCGGCCGCCGGAGGCCAAGAAATTTTATCGGCCTTTTGTAGCATATGTTGCATGTAAAACGTACTTTTAACACCAAATATTTTGTACAATGGCGGCTAGTTTTCGTTATATAGGCACAGGCACAAAATTACACGTAGGCACGGGCCTACTTGTGCCTGTTCCTAGACTCGCTACTGTTTACATTTTAAAAAATTAAAATAATTTTTTAACACAAACCATTCAATGTTCTTCCCCAACCAGCAACATCTGCTAGAACAGTAGAATTGTAACCATGTGTTCCTAGATTTGGGAAAGATTTGAGTTCATAGGCGTCAACCATTGGAAGGCAAACTGGTTTAATGAATGCTGGAAATATTGAGATATACATTCTTTAAGGAATTTGTACCAAACCATAATGTACACCTCACATTATGCAGATGGCTCTAATTTTTGCTACCGCGGCAATTATTTGATTTGCTGAACGTTTGGTTAGTTGGGAAATCAATATGTGTTCAAATGTTGGAGATATTTTAATTGATTGTCCTAACGTCCAGACACAAGTACTTACATGAATTAAAAGGAATATCCTTGGAGACACGAATTAGTGCAATATCGTTCATCCGAGTAGCGGAATTATAATCTGGATGTGAAATGACTTTTTCAACTTCGAAATCCCGTACATAAGAAAATTGTTGAAGTTCAGGTGAGTACTCGGGGTCTTCTCGTTCGTCATGCTCTCCAAGCCGAATCGACCTACTATTTAAGATATATACAGGGCGACCCACAATTTATACTCGACCACCCTGTAGCTGTACCTATAAAATTAAAATATTCTATTGCTTTCTCACGGCACATTTTCATCTGATTCAACCGAGACGACACAATGGGCGGCAGTGAGAATGTAACGTTTGTTTATGATCGTCCCTCCGCAGTAATACTCAAATGTGTCAGGATGCCTCCCAGGAATCAAATAGCCAATCCGAGCTAACCAAGGATTTGATCCGATTGTTGGGATTTTTCCGCCGATAATCCGATTACTGGTGTCTACGTCCACAGTCCCGCATTCCGATAAACGAGGAAGAAAATTCAATTTTGTTCTTAGGAGTGTTTCGTCGATTTTAGTAACGGGCGCTCCTCGACTCAAACAGCACACCTGTCAATATTTTTACTAATCAGAAGTTGTAGAATTTTACTTAAATTCTCAGTTGACCACTGGTGACCCGAATATCACCGAAGACCTCTGATGACCTCGGGACCATGCGGTAAATCTTTTTCAGACCATTCTGAAGTTTTTTTTGGTCAAAAAACTTTTTTGAAATTTTTGACTCACTTTAGGATTATCTCCATCAAAGCCACAAGTCAGTTTCTGAAGTTTTCTAATATTCGCAGCTGTGAATGGCCTCTGTGCAAGGTTTAAAAGAGCGGGACATTCCATTATTGACTTGCACGTCCCTGGTTTTCTTAACGATAAACATGACTCTAAAAAAATAACCAAAATTGAATACAACTAGGTGATTATAAATTCAAATTTAAAAAGCACAATAAATGATGTGTTCTTACGTGACAGTGCACCTTGGATGACAAATACCAAGAACAAACAGCTAATTGCAGAAATTCTAGTCGGATTACGTAACATACTTTCTAAGTATTAGAAGTAATTCTGAGTAGACTGACCAATAATTCTAGGACGTGAAGACTGGACTGTTTATTTCCAAGTCCAAGCAACTCAAAAAGTAAAAATAGAGATGCGTAATTTGTTAATTAAATATTCATAAAAATCTTTGAGTATTAACAACCGGTTTTATCATGTTTATAAAAAGTAGGAAATTCTGGATTTTCCGTATTCAGGTAGGTAAATTACTATGCGCAACTACTAAACTAAAAAATAATGGACAAAAAGCTGTCTGTCTACTCCAGGGATGGAACCCTCACTTGACTGACTGCATGCGCCAAGTAAGAACTGACTGGATATACAAATCACACATAAATTAAATTTTTATTGTCACCTACAATTGCTAAATATCACGACAAAATTAACATAATTGTAGTCAAAAAAACTTGACAAGACTTTTTACTAGGTAAGCTCATACTGTCCAAATACGCAAAATCAGTTTGTTATTTCAAAAATAGTTACATTTTGCACTTATAGAGACCCTATTGTACCCAAGCCACCAGTTATGACGTCAGTGGGCCAATGACGTCACGACTTTCACATTCAGGTTGCTACATTAATCCAATTATTTCCTGTGGGACTAAAATTTTGCGAAATCCCCCTTTAATTGTTATCTTTGGACAGTATGAGCTTATCTTGTAGTAGAAGTTGTCAAATTATGGCCTTATATTATCCAGAATCCATCCGAGATATGCTTGGACCCGAGAGTACACACCTGTAAGGTAAAAATAAGTTGAAAATCAAAAAAATACATGGTAACTTGATGCCAGCTTTTTTAAAAATTGAACTAACCAGGTAAACCTGCCAATCCACATTGGACAGGACCAAATGAAACGACGCCAATTTGGAAGAATTTCCCTTCACCTTTGACAGTGACCGGTACAAGGAATGGGCCACCACTATCTCCACCACAGCTGTCCTTCAATCGAACTCCTCCGGCGCACAACTTTACAAATTATCGTAGGTAAAAAATTAATTTGACTATAACAAATTCGATTGACTTTTTCGGCGTTCTTCATACGTGGTAGCCAGTTGACCTCAAGGACAACTTTCTTTAAGGTCATACCCGAAGTCCGGCCGTTTGGCTGCTGGAACGCCAGCGTCACATGCAATGCATTTTGTTGGGTCCGTGACCAGTTGACCATGCAAATTTTAGTGGCAAACGGGTGGGACTTTTTTGGGTAGGGTATGACCTTCACAAAAGTTGTCCAAATGGAGTGCATTCATTCGAGTATCCATAATTTTTTACCTGTTTTTCGGTAATTTGTACGCGGCTGCTGTAATTAAATTGGCACTCTTCCTGTGTGACCAGGGGAAGCTGGACCTCCTGAAGAACATCGCTTCCTTCAGCTTGGTCTGGACAAAATCAAACATGGAATGAGTGCATGAATTAAATATTTAGGCCATAGTGGACTAATTCGCCCCACCTTTGTGTTCCAAACATACATAATAAAACCAGAATAGATAAAAAAATATTTGGAAAAAATAATTCGTTAACTGACTTACTCCATTTTGTTCTTCCCCACCCAGTCACCCAACCTTTCAGTTCTGCGTTTGGCGAAAATGTTTTGCTCCAAATGCCTGAAATTCCGTACTCTTTCGGAAATGGAAGGCACACCTGGCGGACGT
Organism: Protaphorura quadriocellata; assembly: GCA_034698945.1. Lineage (NCBI taxonomy): Eukaryota > Metazoa > Arthropoda > Collembola > Poduromorpha > Onychiuridae > Protaphorura > Protaphorura quadriocellata. The sequence goes on from JAQGCA010001500.1 coordinate 10,120, forward strand.
TGAATGAATCGAAAGATATATCTTGAGCCACACGGATCAATTCAATGTCATTCGACTTATCCTCCATGTTGTACCCCACATGAGGTATCACTTTCTCAATTCTATAATCAGCGACTTTAGCACAACCAAGATAAGGGTCGCAATCCTCATCCGTAGTAGTATCGTGCTCTCCTACACGAATCACGACCCTGCGTAATTATATAAAAAAAAATGACATGGTGGTTCCGCCATTATTTACAGAGCAAACTAAAATGTATATCTCATTTTGATTTGGAACTTACGGAGTGAACCCATCATCGATTTCCTCAGTACAATGAGCGGCTGTCAAAATGTAACGCTTGTTGATCACAGTTCCGCCACAATAAAATTCAATTTCATTCGTTTCTTCGTCTGTTCCAATGAAATTAACGTAATGAGTGCGATATGTTGACGGACGATATTTAAAAGTGTGAGCAACCACTTACTTCTGTAACCAATCCGTACCATCCATGGATGTGAAGCTAGGGCGGCCTGCTTTCCACCGACAATCCGGTCACTATTTACTGCATTACTGCAATCTTTGACTGCTGGGAGTAGTCGAAAATTGGGATGAGCTTTATAATCACCACTACTGATTTGGTCATTTGTAGCCGCTGAAATAATTTTAAATTAGATTTAGGAAATTAATCCGAAAATAACTGAAAGGACACCGTACAGTAGTTATGGATAAAGTAAGCCGTTCGAATTGACTGTATTTGCCTTTTGTTGTAGCCGTCGACCTCTTAAATAACATTTGTGAAGGTCGTACCCCAAAATGTTAGCTATTTGGCTGCTAGAAATATACATTATATGAGGTCATGAATGCGTCTTGCATTTCTATGATTTCACAAAGTGCGATTGACCGTCGTTGGTATTTCTAGAGGCCAAACTCACCGACTCTTCGGGGTAGGACCTTCAGAAAAGCTCCTCAGAAGGTCAATGGCTACAACATTTCTAAATTGCAGTCAAATCCAACGGCCGACTTTTTTGCCATAAGGACTTTGCGGTATTCCTTAATAGAATTATTAAATGAGATGGTTACAAGGAGGAAGTCGTGATGGTGATCCTTGGGGTGGATTCGGAGATTGCTGACCCTGATCTACTGGTCTAATTCTGTCCTGCGAATTAGTTTGAAATCCTGGGATATCACCAATCTCTCGGATGATTTCCGTTACAGGACAACATATCTGAAACCAAATCATTTCTAACGAACTCCAGATTTTACGATAAACATTGTACCAAAGAACAGGCTATTTACACAAAAATAATTTGGCAACTTCTGTACTAGGTAAGCTCATACTGTCCAAACAAGGAAGTCAGGGATAATTTTTCAAAATTTGAGTCCCACAGAAGTGGTTCTATCCCTTCGGAACAACCACTGAAGGACGTCATTGACCCGCTAACGTCATAACCAGTCTTTATATCTTATTTTATGACAGTTTGAGCTTACCTAGTAAGAAAGCGTCGTCAAGATATTATATCGGACTACCTTTGGATCGTTTTTGTCAAATCCACATGTCAATCTTTGTAGTAGCCGAACTTTTTCAATAGTTAGGTCACCGGACTTGAGCAATTTCTTCAATGGAGGACACATGTCGAATGTCACACATTCCCCCTCCTTTTCGTGGACGGATAAGCATGTTGCTAATGACAAAAATACATAATCCATTAAATGCCATTAATCGACATTTACGAATAACGGTCTATTTTACAAATGGTATGGGTTGGCCCCTGCTGTTTCGCTGATCTGGGGTTCGATTCCTCCGAACCGCACTTCCCATAGTTGCTTTTCCTCTACTGGGTTTTCCCTACCCCTAGGGGTACAAATCCTAAGCCAAATATGAAGGAACACATCGCCTACGGAAGATTCGCAGCTCTGCTTCACAATTTTTGACGGCGTATGTATGTCAATTAATGTGTGTACGTTTTTATTAATTAACATTTACCATAAACCATCCCTTGTATTTGATTCGGTACCCCTAGTAGTAAGAAATACCTCCAATGAAAAAAAATTACGTCAATGCAACCGCCACACATTGTAGGTCATATGAAATCGAACCTTCCCCGTAGAGATACTGCGTACGCGATAAACTACGACGGACGGATAAATCATTGAGAATACTTACGCGGGTCAAGAGATTCCACGACTGTTAATGATTGAGAGATTAAAATAATTAAAAGTAATGAACTAATAACAAACGGACGTCTGAGTACGCTTACGACGTAGTTTGTTAACGTCATCGTTGATTGTTCCTAATTATAAACTACGACCTCACTGGTGGGCTAAAATAAAAATAATAATTATATGATTGTGCTAGACGTGGAAAGTGAGCAATAATGGAAATGTTAATTTCTTTGTAGTTTATACTCTGAAACAGGTTTCCAGTTAGCCTGAGGCTAACATGTGAATTTGATGTGAGAATAACAACTGCCCTGGTTGACCTTCTCGTATCTTAAAATATAATCAAACTATGCATGAGTAAAGCAGATGTACATATCGGCTGGGTGAAACAATTAATAATAAAAAAAACTCGACAACGCAAGATTACTAGGTACGCTCGTACTGTCCAAATAAACAAAAATGAGTTTGTTATTTTAAAACTGGTGACACTATGTTTATGGAGACACTATCGCTCCGTACCAACGTTCTGATATCAGCAGGGGTCAACAATTTATTTGTTCCGGCAGTACGAGCATACCTAGTCGGGAAGTTGTCAAAACAAAAATGGGTAAAAAAAAATATGAGCGTAAAAACCAAGGATAATATAAAAGAGAAATTATTATTGAACTTAATTCAGTCAACTGAACCGCGTCGGTTTCGTTGCATAACCGCTGGAAAAAAAATAAAAAATATGAACAAAGTGGGTTGATTTTCAAATATATTAGCAGAAAACTGTGAATGATGTATTCGGTTGGCAAATCTCTAGTCATTCCAAGAAAATTAAGAAGAATCAGGACGTAATCCATTAGTTTAAGGGTAAGGTACGCCAATATTGCCTTACTCAGTTTGCAGTACGCCCGTTTTCGATAAGATGCTATAATTTCCTCAGACAGTAAATGATTCCGGACTAAGTTATTTTTATTTCATTTAATATTAAATTAATTGTCGTGGAATCTTATGGTTAGGCCAATTATTTTAGCTAATGGCTTTGTTCTGCTATTATATCTAAAATCCAAGGCAAGTAGGATGAGGTTCTCGTATAGACACCTGGCAGACCACCTGAAATAAATATTATATGAAAATTTATATTTGGAATTGACTTAAATCATATTGAAACCGAATCAGACAGCTTGGCATGGAAGTTGATGAATTTCTTTCTCAAAGATTTGCTTACCAACTCCACATTGAACTGGACCGAATGAAACGACGCCCAGCTGAAACATTCGAGGGGATTTATTGACCGGTAACGGAACCAATAGTGGTCCACCGCTATCACCACCGCACGAATCCATACCGCTTACTCCTCCGGCGCATAGCTAATTAAGAAAAATAATTAAGTTTAGTAAAAGTTATAGTTCTACGAGGGAGAAAGCCCCCAACCCTGCTATGCATGTTCAGAAATCACCTCATTTTTACGACTGCATTACTACACTAAACTACACTCAATGTCTGCCAAATGTAACGTGGAAGCTTCACAGTCTAGGGAAAGACTGTTTGAGATGTACCAGTCATGGGTAATCGAACCCTGTCCCGATAGGTAGCAGATGTGAGCCCTGTACTACTACGCTATCTTGCGTAGTACGTATTGAGCCCAAAATTGTTCCCATGAGTAGTAATGCCCATTATAATAACATTTTCGTGATTTAACACGTACTTGTTTCGGAGAAATCATGACCCTCCGATTGTATATAGTTTGACATTCCTCATTTGTTTTCACCGGCAGCGTGACCTCCTGGAGAATCGTGCTGCCCTCTGCCTTATCTGGAAACGTAATAGCAATAATATTAGGGACAGTATTAGTAAATTAGTAATTATGAGTAATAAATTATTAAAATATAATCAGTTCGATCAAACTGAAATTAAAAAGTGTATACTTACTCCAGTGAGTTCTGCCCCAACCGGCTACGATCCCTTTGTCTGGGGTTTCCTGACCCTCCGTCTTGTATTCTTTAAAAAATGGTAGACAAACTGGGCCGATAAAATCTGATAACAAAACGATTTGTTAGGATTGGTGGATTATTATCTCAAATAATTTTAGTAAAATGAAATTGACTTACAAGATGAAAAATCGACATCTTGTTCGAGTCGAATCAAACTGATGTCATTTTGTTTCGTATTTGGACTATACTTCGGATGTGAAGTAACTTTCTGGATCTTGTAGTCCTGTGCCTCTGAACATTGTTGTAATTCATTATTGCAGTCCATTTCAGACAACGTGTCGTGTTCACCCAGTCGCACTTCAACCCTTTAAACCGTAGAAATAATGTAAAAATTTAATCAAAATGAATCAAAATTAAAGAAACGCTGCACAGTCCTTAAGGCGCAGAGAGGACCGTTTTGACCAAACTTTTTCGGTGTCGGAGGAACGGCGAAAGTTTGGTCAAAACTTGACATTGACCCCAGGGTGGCCTTGACTACCCTTGTTTTGATAGCTTGCGCTATCAGGTGGGTCCAGTAGCTGCATTTTGCGACATCTTGTAGCCATTGACCTCTTGCCCATGCCCGGCTCAACTTTTGTGAAGGTGCTGACCCGAAAAGTCTAACAGTTTGGCCGGTACACATAATACATACACGACCCAAATTCATTTTTTGACGTCATTGGAATCCATGACGCATTCATGACGTCACAAAGTGTATTTAGTCTATATATTTTTAGCGCTGGAACTTTTCTGGATATTATGACCTTTACAAAAAATGTCGAGAAGGTAAAGTGTTCTATGCTATCCAAAATGCAGTCAATTTCAATGGTGTACGTTTTGTTACAAGGACTGTGCGATGTTTTCTTGATTTTATATTTTAGACACCTACGGTAAATACTCTCCAGTTCCTTCCGTACAGTGGGCAGCCGTAAGGACGTAACGTTTTGAAATCACTGTTCCGCCGCAAAAGTAATCAACTTTGGTACCTTCAGCGTCTGACACACACACACAACACAAAGTTAATTTTTAAGGAATTATTCTAATCTTTTTAAAATAATTTTTGTTTACTTTTGTATCCAATTCGGACCATCCAAGGGTAAGCTCCTGCAATGAATCAGAACGTTTGCGTTTTATTAAAAGTTGAACGTAAAGCAAGCGTACGATGGCGCTCAGTCTTAAAAATTCGTATTGAGAAAGCGATTCCATACGGCCAATGGTCTACCAGGAATACTCAGAGGTCAAATTGTCAAATTGAAAAGGGCATCGACCTCTGTGATAAACTAATTTCAAAATTATCAGAGAATTTGGGTTTCCTGGTAATGCGGCCGGCGGCCATGTTTTATTGAGTAGGAAAGTGTTCACCTTACCATGAGATACATTTTTTCCTCCAATAATTCGCTCCTGACCTAAACCAGTGCCACAGTCCTTAACTAATGGAATCTCTTTGAATCCAGGATGCGAGGACAGATCGGTGTCCGACGTTTCTACGGGTTTCGACGTTTCTGTCGATTGATTGATTCGGGAAGACACATCCGGATTTGTTGGTGAAACTGGTGATATGTCGACATTTGGAGGTGGTGGGTTAACTTGTAAAATGTCCTTTAGAGGACAACACACCTGTAAATGCAAATAATTAATTATTAATTTTACAGATTATTTTAATATACTCATTCCTTACTTTTGGATCGGTATTGTCAAATCCACATGTTAATTTTTGTAATTGTCGTAATTGATCCTGAGTCGGTGAACCCTTCAAAATTTGAAGAAGTGGAGGACAAGTTTTGATGGAAACGCAATTTCCAAGCTGACGATTAAACGATCTACATTGTTCTGAAAATGACCGGAAAAAATTAAGTGTTATAAACAAGACGATAGTTGTAAAATTGTGGTTAGCACAATTGAGTTCAAAATCTACTTACGTCCTAGACCCACAGATATTAACGAAATGAAGACGAATAAAATTCTGTTGTTATTAATTCCACTGTTAAAATTCATTTTTGTATAGAAACTAAAAAACTAATCCTCTAAAAACACTTAAAACAAACACTACCGTTACACGAATGTAATCACGAAATTCATGCAGTTTCCATTTTCGGTGGAGATAAAATATTGCGAAACAACAAGATTTTTTTTTAGTGCACTGAGTACAAATTTGAAGACGTACAGCTTAAATTACTTGTACAAAACAGCCAGGGATGTAATGAAACAAAACTAAATTGCATTAAGAAAAAACAAACTAATCCTGGCTTAAGTTCAGTCAAGTGTTGCCAAAAAAATAAGATCTTTTTACTTAGAATAATGGAACGTTGGTTTTCATTTGTAAAATGCACGTGTAGTGAGATTAAGATTAAAATGAAAATTAATGACGCGGATTCTTGGAAAAACTCGCGTCACGTCGTAGTCAAGACTCAAGAGTCAACACTTTATAAGACCAAATGACCTTAGCTTGACCATAATGTTCAAAGTACCACAATTTTTTCATATATAAGGAAAAACAAAAGAATACAAGGTGAAGACGATTCATGTAATGCTCACGAAGTGTGCGCAACTTTTTTGCATGGTTAATTGTTCCCAAAGTTACTTTTGCTTTTTTGCACATGCAGTAAAATCTGCACATCTTCATTCCATTGTTTTGCCAGTTTGTCTGATGTTCATTGTTGACGTCATAATATTTAATGAGATTATATTTTAAGCTGCGTAAAATGATCCATAGTTTGTCTGTTCTTTAGTACACATTAATTGCATGTCATTCTCCGGAAGGTATGGTCAAATATCCTAGAGTATTTTCCGTAGAGTGGGTTGCTTCACCTTTGACCTAGAGGTGGTACCGCTAGAAATATGAAAAACTGTTGTGAAAACGAAATCTTCAACTGAGAGTGATTTGAGATTGAACAGTTGAGGAAACTGGTAGGAAGGAATTGTGCATAAATGAACTCCCTGTAAACAGTGTATCCTGATAGGAATTGTTCACCTGTCCAAAAAAGTGAACGGAAATACATACTCAATATGAACGTCCCGATCGTTATCACTT
>JAQGCA010001501.1:0-17231 GCA_034698945.1 Protaphorura quadriocellata
AGGGTCGAACCGGTATGGGTCAGGGTAGATCTCTTCATCATGGTGAATTGCATAAGACGGCAAGACTACCAAGGTTCCAACCGGAATTACTAAGTTCGTTCCTGGAATGGCATATGCTTTTGTGCTAGTTCGGTCCAGCCTCGGAGCCGGTGGATACATCCTTAGTGTTTCTAAAAAAAAATGTCAAATTTATGGATATTATCGCCAATATTTGGCATCACCAAAAACGCTTACCTGAAATGAATTTGTCCATGTACTCCATCTCATTGACAGACTCGTAGGTAAAAGCGCCGCCATTTTTATTAAACGATTCTTTAACTTCGTCGACCAATTTCTCTTGAATATCCGGACAAACTGCTAATTGATAAGCGGCAAATTGTAAAAGACTCTGTGTCGTGTCAAATCCAGCCAAGAAGAATAAAACGCTTTGTGCACAGATGACATCTTCAGTCAACGTGACCTTTGGCTTCGGTGTAACGGTCAGAGTGGCTTCTTTCTCGGATGCGCTTAATTCCGCTTCGTCCGTTTTCAATTGACCCGCGCTTGCCTCGAGCATTAATTGAAGAAAATCGTCTCTCTTTTCTCCAGTCGTTTTCCTATGTTTGATAGTTGACGCAATCGTGGAACTAAAGAACGAAGAGGCATCCGCATCGAAAACTCCGAAATTCAGTAAACTTGCAATTTTCGGGACGGCCATCATTACTAAAAATTTAAACATTGATTTCAGTGACGTTTTCAGTTGAAGCTTTTCCGCCATCTTTTCAAAAACAGATTTATTTTCCCGGAATGCTCCACTCTCTAGTCCAAATGCAGCACTGGAAATCACATCCACAGTGTATTTTCCAAATCCGTCTACCAAATTAATAGTCTGCGCCGTTTTGATTTCTTCATTCAAGTACGCAATGAAACGATCACTACAATTTACGAAAATATCGAACATTCTACGAATTTTTCCGGTCGTGAACGTTGGACTCATTTTGGCTCGTAATTCTCTCCAAGGTTCACCTTGCATAAAAAATAACATATTTCCTGCCAACTTATCACTTTTGTTTAATTGAAAATCTTGTGGTCCACAAAATGGTCAAAATCTTTCACAAAAATGTATTTCATGAGTTCCAAATCTCTTACGATTATTGCCCGTTGTGTCAATTTGAAATAGCCTGCGAACGGCTGGTTATTATCTTTCAAATTTTCATACAACTTTTTATCAGTATCAGTGGGATGGATTTTCTGAAACCTTCTCACTATCGGGTTTCCACATAATTTCACAATGTCGATACTGTAGAACCCACGATTTGACCAATATTGTTTCGACTTCGCATTTCTGATGTAGTAATACATTACGACCAAGGCCATGACGGCTCCACAAATTAACCACAACATTTTATAATTTGGTATAGGACAAAATATCCACAAAATTTTCACTTCTCCAAATTTTAATTCGCAGTAAAAGTTTGTAAAACTAACTGCTGTTGCCGCAACTCACGAACTGACTCATTTGTTGACTCATTTAATTATACAGATTACGGTTATGAAGGCGTATCTACCTTACAGGGTGGTCCATGAAGTTTAGATATTCCCAGTACACCATAAAAACAAGCAATGCTTTCAAAGTGTATACAAAATACAAAACCATCGCCTAATTTGTGTATAAATTGTATTTTTTTCCGGTGTATCGTGGAATGCAGTCTTAGAAGTAGAAAATAAAACACCATGCACTTCCGATACGATTAAAATTATTATGAATCACACTGTACTCAGTGCAAGTTGTATTTTATACAGAGGACGTCATTGACATTGACGTATTGATTTTTTTCATCAAGGTTATCACTCGAGTTTCACTACAAAAATATGTATGTGGAACACCACTAACTACACCTCCTTCCTTATCATATCGATCAGTATTTATGTGAGACAGGAAATTCTTTGTGACAGTGCATGTTATGACCAAACTACAGTATCCGAATTTTTATACACCTTGCCATTGTAACCAAAAATACCGGATTCTACATATTTTTCAATTCATTTATTCACAATACGAGATTCAAACGAATTCTTTCGATCGAAATTGCCGGAAAATTCATGGAGACAGTAACGGGTTGTATTTTTACGTGTGAATTAACATTTTCAAGAATTATTGTTGCCAATTTTAACTTATAATACTGCCTAGCGTTGGTCAGCGAAGTCAATTGTCCTTCCTTGGTTTCAAATTCAGCCACATTCCGCCTTCTGCTCTAAGTGATACGGCGAACGCAAATTTCATGGGTATCGGAGTTTTCTCACAGGGTTCTAGAACAAATTTCTGGATCAATTTTGCAATGGCCAATTTGGACTCAGTTAGGGCAAACCGCATACCTGGAAAAAATAATGTCAATTAAGTTAAGTACAGGGTGCCTTATGTGTATTGTCTTCCCGTCTACAGCAGTAACCACAATTGGCACAGACGCACTCAATACATTTGGAAAGATCAGCTCAAGTGGGATCTCTGACATATTATTTGAGCGCAGTAGCGCGTCGCGTTCGCGCGCGGCGTGCAGTGAAATACTAAAGGTGGATTCAGATAGCTTTCGCGGCAGCGTTTTTTTGAACGCGGCGCTTTTTTTTACTTTTTGCGGCAACGCATTTGCATTCACATAGCTTTGCGTCAGCGTTTTTCGTGAAAGCGTCAAGAAATTTTGATGTTTTGCGGCAAAAACACTCTTGACGCAAATATCTGGACGAGTCAGATATTTTGCGTCAACAACGCGCGGTATTTTCACTTTTCACTACTGCGCATGCGCGTGATCGATCGAACAGCCAATCACGTCATCATGTTTGTGGAAAGTTGAATGTGGCTTTGTCTTTGTTGTGAAATATTTTTGAAACATGCGCATGCGGGCATGGCGACGGCAACTCAATGCCGCAAGTTTAAGATCGCTGACGCAAAACCTATGTGAATGGGTGTCGCGTTTTCCGTTTTTGACGCTTCGATGTGGAATTTACGGCAAAAAAACAAAACGCGCCGCGTTCAAAAAAATACTGCCGCAAAAGCTATCTGAATCCACCTTAATCTCAATTTCGAGCTCACTGAAATTAACGCTTTTATTGAGCCAGTTTTTTGAGCTGTGCAGATAAAACTTACAGAGCCCAACAGCTCACAAATAGTTCTAATGAAATGTAAATCTCAATTTCGGAAGGTTGATTTTTGTATAGGAAGAGTTATATAAATTATATTTATTCAGAATGATTGAAATATAACATCCTACTACGAGTATTGTAATTCAAATAATTTGTGTGTATACTTTCTTACAGGGTGTAGCACTTTGCCTTTGGACATTACTCATGGACGATGTGTCTGGGATATACGTTGAACTTGTATTCTTGGACGCTACACTCAATTTTGGCCAAGGATTTTTTGCTTTCATGCTCTTTGGACTGAACACAAATTTGATTGTGATGCCAGTCCACAAATGGTGAGTCAAAATTGTAATTTAATAGGGAAAAGTGGAAGGAAAGTGAGGAGCCATGAAGTGAAACCATTTGAAATGAAACGGAAACGAGTACAAGGAGTGTGATTGATGATTTGAAGATCCTTTCTGTGATATGGTGTTTGGAGAGGATGGGAACACAGCCGAATTCCTTGATTTGTTTGAGTTCAATTTTATTTTGCAGGTGGCGAAAACTTGCTTACGGTGAAGGTCCCGTTAACCTCCAGAAATGGGATGACTTACCTCAGGAAACCAAACAAATTTGTGCCACTTTTCTCAACTATCACATTGACAAATGTGTCCAAGACATTGTCCGAGATAGAAGGTGAGGACGGATTTTACAGCAGTTCTTTTTACTGCAGATTTTTTGAATATATTTTAGTAAAATGTAATTTATCTATTTCTTAGGTGGAGAATGGAAATATTTGAGCAAGTATTTTGTGGACACGAATTGGTTGACTGGCTTCTCCTTGTTGGGTTGTCGAGAGACCGAACTGATGCTGTCAAATATGGAAAACATCTTCTGAATGGAAGAGTTATCACCCATGTTAAAAATCTCCACCATTTTCATGACCAACCTTTCTTCTATGTTTTTTCGAATTGATTTTCCTGTAGACATGTTCGTGAACCTCATTTTGATTTCATCATTGTACAAGTGCAAAGAGCTCATAAATGTTTTAATATTTTCTGAAGTCAATTATGGCATCTTTGTACCATCGTACCTTTCCCGTATTTGTTCTTCTAATATTGATTAACGCGATATTGGATTGCAGTAGTTCCTAAACTAAAACGCCTGAATTTTTCATCCAAAATCTTGGAGTTGTGCTTTTTTGTGACCTAAAAGTATTAAACCAGAATATAAGTAGGGTATAACATTTTGTCAGAGTAGTTAATGTACTCTGTATAAATGGATTGTGATATAGTTAGTAACGTGTGATTTATTTTGAGAAATATTAAGCAATGCTGTGAACAAAATGAATTATATTATGAAGAAAGAATATTGTGACCGCTTGAGTTTGTTCGATCTGCGAAATGCTGTCGTCGATGGTCAATTGGCAGCATTATCAGTTGGATTGGCAGCATTATCAGTTGGGTTGGCAAGCAAGATAATATTTTATTTCAAATTTGATTTGCAATGCAGGAATAAAATTAAACACATATTGCATTGATTTTTTTTTAGAATTCCTTTATTTTCTAATCGTCCGATTTTTGTATTAACTCTGTTTCCCTAAAATCATTAAAATCACACATCCTTCCACGCCACAAAATCCGTACATTTTATGCCAGTCTGACATTTCAAAAACGGGTGACCTTTTTCTCAGTGTCCGCATGTCCACTTTTTCCCACTGGTTCCAAAATCTAAACTATATTAACTTCTAAAATTATTGACTTTGTTTTGAATTCAATTTCACTTTCTTCCTAAATGTACTTGAAATATCAACCGATACACATAACTTTTTTCTGTAACTAATCTAGCGGAACAGTGTAATGTGTAACTTAAAGAAATTAATTACGTAAACTGTTAACTAGCACGATTTACTTAACATTAACTATTCCTACAATACATTCAATAAAACAACATCCGCATTTGCTGCCATCAAACTCCGACATCTTTCACCAGCCTCATTATAATTTATTTTTTTGAAGTTTGTCTTGAAAATGGCAGTGACAGTAAGTACGTACGTTTGCTACATGAAAAATGAATTGGATTTCGATTTCCAGTGCTTGTGGAAACTACGAAATCTTGGTACTAGTATTCATAAATACAAATACAGCAAACCGCGCCTGGCGACACATCATTTTTTCATTCTTCCGAGTTGGCAGTGTATTGGGTTGTTTGAGTCGCACCACAAATATAACATATTTTGGAGCATGTACGTCCTCAGATCATCAAAACCGAATTTTATACGTTTACATTACATTACATTACATTACTTACTAATTGTTAGAGTGGCAGAAAATCACACTTAAGGCATTCTCATAAAACCTGTTACTTCCTACTAGTTCCTGACTGAAATTTTGAACAGAGTTAAATGCTGACGTCATGAACAATTAATGTGGAGGTCCAAGTCTTGCATATTTGGTCACAAGTATACACAGGAGTTCTGTGTCATAGCCTTTTAGATTGTCATTCTCACACAAGAGACATACAGAGAATTATTGTAAGGTCGTATAAGCTGTTATACTCTCCACTCCACAACATTCTGACACCGGAAAATATAAATAGACAGGACGATTAGAGACATGTCGTCAAATAAACCGAGCATATGAATTGGACCTGGTCACCTCTCCGTAAAAGTGAAAGGACATGTGGTCAGTTCCTATTGAAATACCAGGAACAGCCGCACAGCTAGCCAGGAGTCCATATCTAATCTCTACGAAGGGTGACTGGGTGACGATCACGACATTCGGAAGATGTAATATAATGTTACAGAAAAATTGACATAATTTTTGAAACGCAGTCTTTATCACATTTTTGACGTAATGCTCATATCAAAGTTCCATTTTCGGGTTGTGATCTTCACAAACATTGTTCAAAGAGAGAAACTTGATCCAAATCCTTAAATATGTCAAACTTCCTGCCGGGATTTGTCTTAGTTCTAGATGTAACCGATTTTACGATATTTCATTTATTCTGTCTCTCACGATCGGTGGTACAAGAACTGCTCGAATTCTGGCATTCGTTTCCAACTTGTAAAAACATAATTCTACTTTTAGAATAGAATCTAAAGTGTACAGACTACATTCATTAAATTACTTGTATTTTACTATTTATTTTTTTAGTGTTAACACGTTAGTCGAAAGGAAATGTGCAACTCGAATAAGCCGTACGATTAATATCACTGTAGGGCTGTTATTATTCATTTGAAGTCTTAGAGCTTGGATATAATTAAGGAGGCGCTTGAAGTGAGTTAAGACTTGTATTGCATTACGAGTCTACTATGAATACGAATTTATATTGCGAATCTGAACTTGGTTTCAGTTGAATTATACTAATAATTAAGACGAGTATTAAGATTGAAGCTGTCGGTGTCTGCAAATACTAGACTTAGACGATGACCTTTGAAGGTGATTGCAGTTTGCATGAAAGGTTAATATATTCCGTCGGCTAACCTGAGACTAAAATGGAATTTATTTTTCTTTGGAGTGCATTTTTGTTGTTTCGTATAAATTCATTGTTACCTTGTCCGAAACCTTCATTATGCAATTTACGCATTTAGACATTCAGAGTCTCACCCAACCAGTAAGACTGGTCTAGTCATTAATAATTGGAGCCAGTACTACCGCGGTAATTTGTTATTATCCTCGACTTAGCCTTCAACAGCAGTGTAACTACAAATCTGAAGCGTGGACTGGATTTTAATATTTCTTGAGTATGAGGACAAAATTATTCTACTCTTCTCTAAGTTGTGTCTTCAGGACACTCTAATTAGTTTCTAATTTATTTGAAAACTAAAGTTATTGACTACTCCCAAAGAAACATTTGAACTAATCCTTGAGAATTTCTCCTGTTCATATTTTGGCTTATAAAACCTGACGGTTTTGGTCGATTAATTTCCTTTACCGTACCAATATAAAGTGCGGAAAGCGCAGAAAGAATTTTCATTCATAAACAGACAATTTTGAAATATTTCTCAATGTGGTGATGTGAATGCTCACAACGAGGAATAAGAAACTAATTTTATCTCGTTACGAAAAAGCATATTTGTGATACCTGAAGAAATGCATAATACTGAAGTCCGAACGTTTACCTTGATCTGACTTTTGCATGTGAAATCGAGATAATATTTTGCAGAGACGGAAATGACCTCTCAAACTTTGTTAGACGGTCTTCGGTCAACACCTCTTGAAAAATATCAGGACAATCCCGCAAAGATAGCGTAGACTAATCGTGTTTTCAGAAAATTCGTTGTGGGTGAAATGTGTACACACCTGAGGGCTTTCTCTCATTTTATAAATGCCTGGCGCTGGTCTGTTATGTTCGCTTGACTGAGCTCTAGAATGCTATAAACAAAATGCTATAGATTTTCCGGTGGGTTGAGTGATTGATTGGTGAACGTGGAAGTATGATTATAAGTTCTGCTCAGAAAAAATTACTTTGTCTTGATTTCCAGAAGGGAAATTCCCCTGTCAGCAGTCTTCAGCCATACCTTGTCGTGTAAATCTACTTAGTAATTATATCCGCTTTACCATTTTTCTATTAATCGTTCTGCGTCCTAAGGGCAGCCGCACTCCTCCACAATCATTTTGGGGAGATCTCTTTTAATAATATTCAGTTCCGGACCAAAATAAATGAGGGACATTGCAGAGAATTTCGTTGGCGAGCAACATGGAGTAAGGCCATTGAGCTCCAATTGTCCAGCCGCTGTCCTCCGATACTCTTCCAAGACGTGCGTGTGGTAGTTTAGAAAAGTGTCTGGAGTCCGATGACTCCCACCACAGTGACCGCGACAATAATTTGCATAGTAGCCTCTTGGGGCTATGATCCAGTCATCCCAACCTAACTCACGAAAACTGACAAAAAACTTTTGTTTACAACACTGTTTAACCCGCGGACTACACTCCAAGGCTCGCCGACGACTTCGCTTCACATTTGGAGATGTTGATTCTGTTTCTAAGACAAGAAATGGCATTTCACTCAAGTGATCCAAGTTGCTTGGGTCCGTGGATATCAACTTGACCTCCCGATCATCGATATCATTGTCATCGTCATCAGTGTCCAATCTTGGAGCTGGACCTGCACTCGTCGTCTCCGTGTCAGACTCTTGTTTGTGACTAAAAGTGACTGGATGGATGGAATAACCACATCCTGAGCAGTCAATCAGAAGGGTTAACTTAAGACCTCGTCCTCTTTGATGCTGATGACTGTTTGGGTGTCTAGTTCGGTGTCGACTCAACTTCCCGTACCATTTTTGAACTAACTGAGTCACGTCAAATTTTTGCCAACCCAGTAAATCTGCTGACAGTGTTCTTGAAACGACGAGATCGAGTGACACCTCCTGAATAAACAAAATTTTAAAGAAAAATTTAATTTTATTTATCAGTGCTTATTCTTAGTTTCAAGTTTCATTGAACTTATTGTGCTTGTAGTAAACACGACCCTCCGCGCTGAATCTCATATGTAATCTGCTGGAATTGAGTATTGACAACAACCGGCCTAAAGTTGTTCATAACCTTTAAACTTTTTAGCCACCTCCCCAACAGCCGAACTGTGAGTTGTATGAAAGATTGATATACACATTTGGTAGAAAGTCTTACCTACATTTGATAAATCGTAAGCCATTCATACAAAAATGTATAGAATTAGAAACCAATCTTAAATGAATACCATCAAACCATTTAATTTCGGTCCGGATCAATCATAAACTAATAAAATACTTAGTCCGACTTCCTTAGTTGACGTTAAAATCTCTATATCCACTTCGGGTGCTTATTAACCTTTATGAGATGATCTCTGGATTCTAAATTAAATTCTTTACAAAATGCATGTCTCGCTATTTTTCTGGATATTCAATAAACTCGGTGTAAACGACTTATAAGCCACCTTTTATGGTAATGAGTGCAGAGAAAGTAGAAAGAAAGTTAGCTTTCACCTGTGGCCGAAGTGAAAGTGGTGGGTGTGACTGATGCGTGAAGTTTCCTTGCACTTGAAAGACGTAGAGTGTAATTCCTTTTGGATGAAGTAAATGACCGAAATGTCGTCCAATATTGGACCTGTAGTCCATTTTCACCCACAAGTGAGCCTTTTTAACACGGACACCTACTCCAAAGGCATTGCTTCCAGCGAAGGAGAAGGACAACAACGTTTCTCCATTTAATACAGGACCTGCAAGTTAAAGAATAATTCATTCAAAATGAAAGTGCGATCCAAATATTACGGACGCACGGATTGTGATGCAATTAACATTGTATAACTAGGTTCGAAATCTGACTCAGTTGTCCAGACACAATTTCATGGAACGACAACTTAGTTTCAATTAACACCTGTGAATATATGTAAGAGTGTCATAGATTCCTCTATTGTGTTGTATTTTTTCCTTACAAGATGTGCGTAATAGAAGTAGTAAATTACATAAATTAGTTTTTCAAATATTTACATAGTCATTACAATTCGTCACTTTGAGGAATAAAATAGCCAAAACCACAAACACATATAGCATCCAGGACGTCAAATATAACTTAAGATTAGTACTCTCTCCATTGCAGAAATCAGAGAAAGTGTGCCAAAAATGCAAGATATAAGATAAGCATGAAAGTCAAATTTTGAGTTTTGGAATAGAAGTCCGGGCTTCTATTTGGAGATATAAGGCAGTCAAGGACGACTATAAGCGATATTTTAAGTACAGTATACCTAATATAGGAGTCTGACCAACGGTTTTAAACCCAGGTTTGCTTAGAGAGTATGTGTACATAGTTTTGACGGCTCTTAATGGCACCTCTCAAGTTCTGCATCGTCACCTCATTCCTCAATAGTTATGTGCCGTAATAGTTACGGCTCTTAATGGCACCTCTCAAAAATCTTCAACCAAATTTCTACCTGCTGTCACTTTTGCACATATTTAAAAAAAAATTAGCATTATTTATTTTCTCTTACACCGTATACATGAACCTGAAAAAATATTTTGGATTTAGCATAAGGTGCGTCTTTCTTTAAACGGTAATTTGTTACCCACAAGGTACGTATTGTGTCAATTGGTTACTTCTACAGCTCATGAATCATCTCGTTGATGACGATTTTCTTAATGTTACGCTGTTGCGTAAGCTGTAAACCTAACGATTTGTCAAAATGAAGACAACTGTTAAAATCGTGTCTGACAAACTAGACAAAGAGCATGCGAGAGAGCTGTTCTCGTTGAAAGCACTGTTGGGAGTCAGCTAAAGAGTGGACTTGGCGTGAGTAGACTTTGCCTAGCCAACGGCCAGGGCTAGACGTAGACTTTCTGACTACTAATCATAGTATGAAAGCAGTTCAGTTTCAGTTCGTAAAGTCGTCAACCCGTCTAGACATTAATCGATATTGCGAAGAGTGAGGATCAGCCGGCCAACAACGTGTATTCGAACTCTTTAGTACTAAATGAGTGTGTAATGTGAGTGTGCTCTAATGCAGGGTCCCACAAAATGTTTTACCTGTCCAAAACTGGATGAGAAATCTCCTAATTAATGAATATTTAAAATAATTTTACCAACTCAATCCGGTATCCCGGAAAATATTTCCTCCGCGTTTGGGTGAATAAAAATTGAAAAATTCTCTCAATCCTTCATTTATTTATCTCATTCCTATATAGCATAACCTAATATTCACAATCAATTGCTCCAAGCAGCGCAGATAAAATTCTAAACAATCGTGTAATTTACTGTTCTCATCCTTTCCGTCATTCTGAGCATCTGAGCTGACTTGAAGTATGGGAGGAAATTTTGTGGCTCCCTGTACTTATTAAGGAAGAACAAGTGTCGAAAAAACTCGTTTTTGTGCTATGGAGGCCATGGACTGCAGGCTGTGGCTGGTGCTTAATTCCACTCAACGAAGACAAGATTTAATGTCCATTTAGTCAATTCAAGTGGAGCAATTGAGGGAAACCAGTCGGTGAGTCCAATCAGTGGTCAGAAAGAAGGGTTTAACTATTATTATAGCATAAAACCGTTCTTCTTCATCTAACCCGTCCGGTCCATATCTAACTTAATCCATTCAGCTCACAAGGGATAGTCCTCAAATGTAAAATTTGGTCAATGATGTCGTGATCCCTACATATCACAGCGTCATGGTAGCTAATTGGATTCTGAACTTTGAATATCAGAATTGACATATCAGTTGACCCATAGAAGTAAGAAATACCTTGACAATTGCAATTGATGATCCATGGAGATCACCAGAGTTGAGTTTTCGGATTAGGCTAGTCAATAACAGATGACCGATTATGCGCCGGGTCCACGATAGACGCCGCCCTGGAATAAACGCCCAGTCAGGCTTCAGAAGATCTCTTAGTTCGCATTGCCTCAAGTCGGCACGCGCCGTTTTTGCCCGGGCGCTTAATCAGTCATTTACGGTAAGATACCCGCGTTATTAAAATCATGCCTTTCACGTATATTCACGTGCCACGTGGCCCTTTTTTTCTTTTGTAAAGTTAAGTAACAACCTTATCTCTCGATGAAACTTCGATATTCATGCTCAGAAGTCAGAACTCAGGTGACGTTTAATCCTGAAGTTGAATATTTTTACGGTTGAATTCTATCCCTTTTCAGATGAGATCGAGATCTGGTCCAACCCTGCTCAGATATGAGCATACTTCATGCTCCTGCATCCAAATTAGCTTCATTACCTAATAGTACTTTAGATAGTTAATTCTTTATGATTATTAAAAATTGTTTTTCAATATTACGCTATACACTGTATGCAAATATTATGATAACCACAAATCTGCCACGTTTTATGATTCAAAATAGTATGTTACATTTTACTCACATTACAGTACAGATTTTATTTTTAAGGATGATTACTGTATCCGTTTGGAGTCCGCTTATTCTAAGAAGCTATTAGCACTGGAGAAAGTCTCATAAAATATTATAGTATTCATATATGAGTGTTTGTATTTTTAAAGTACTCTCATTAATAGACATTTGCTGTAAAGAATGATCACTGCATTCTTTCATACAGAATTGGTTGACTTTCCTTTTTATCAAGGGAAGGTACCCCTAGCAGTAGGAGAAAATTCCAGTGGAGAAACACTTTTTTAGAGTAATCAACTGTATAGTACCCGAGGGATCGAACCCTCACCATAGCAAAGTAGTAAGGGTCTGCCTGTACTGACGAATAATTGGATTTCTAGATACCACTGTATCTGATTTTCTAGCCAACTCAGCCCTTTGAATGAGAAAACGCATTTCCGCCATCCAGAATAATAATCGTGAAAAATGATGTTGCTTGTAAATTACTGGTTTGATAACATCGGACACGCTTTGCCGGCAGCTTGTGCATTAGAAAACTTTTGCACCCGTATATTCGGACTAAATACACCCTCATAAATGCAGGATAATGCCACGATTATAATACTTATATATTTTAGCGTGTTTACTACTATATTGATGTACCATATATTATATTATTGATATGACCATTTCCAAATTACAAAATGAAGTTAAAAGGTCGAACTGTTCCGCATCTTTCTCAAGTATAGATAGAATTTAGAATGTCGTATTTACTGTTTCATTGTGTAACTTACTTCAGACAGAGTGTCCCAGTGCGGATTTGGTTCAAGGTTAAACTTACATACAGTTACATTCCAATTACTTCCAATGTTAATGTCCGACGAATATTAATAGCTCTATAAAAACTCAACCATTTCTCCCTCATTTCCTTTATGATTTATAAAATGAAATAACCCATTTGTCTTATACACTTCTCAAGGGAGTGTTGCGGGACAGTATTAATAACTGGTTGTCTAATCTATCATACTATTACAAGGACGTAAGGATTGAAGAATTGAATTCTTGGGCACAATGCTTCTCCTCGGAGAGTGGAAAGCGTTGAGAGTTGAGATTTTGGTCAGTGGTTAGGGGGGATGCCAATAATGAAACTATATTTATTTGATGGTTTGGCGAAACACCAAATTATATTGGTTGACATTTTGTAATTGAGTAGCACATTTAGTGGTCTTCAGAAAGAAGCAAGGTCAAATATACACATATTCTAAGCAGAGAACCTGATAGGAACCCCACTGTAATAAACTTGCTGTCGTGGTTTGCATGGAGCTTTAGACTATAAAAAGTAACGCAACACCCGCCAGTGGGACACCCATTGAGTTGAGTGCGACGCATATGCATTCTTCATATGCGTCGCCGTCAACTCTATGGTGTCCCGCTGGCGGGTGTTGCGTTACTTTTAAGCCACAGTGTATTGATCTTAGATGCTGCTGCATTTTGGCCAGATTTAAATAGGAAGGCGTCCGAATCGGCGAACTTGACGGGAGCTAGAGGCCTTTTGTCATATGGACCAAGTTTCAAGTGAATCGGATGAAAATTGTGGCGGCCAGAGTGCAGGCAGATATTCGCTCAATCGTACAACCTTTCACAATAATACTCGTTCTCATTCATTAACAGTCTCCGTAATGCACGGTTGAACCACTGCATATTTCCCAAAAAAAAAGATCGGTTGGTTTTTTGGGCTTGCACCCGCACGATAAAACCGCAGCAGAGAAAAAATCCATTGAACTAGCCGCCACACATAATTGTTAGCTTGATCTGAGGGATCGAACCCTCACCATTATGTAATTAGGGCTTGACCTACCACTGTGCTACAACGGACGAATTATTGTTAAGAACATTATTTATAAAGTTCGTGGAGAAAGTGAGTCGAGTAAACTTAGGAGTTCAAGCTGTTCCCTCGTCATGTCCTCTCTTTTATTTCCCG
Organism: Protaphorura quadriocellata; assembly: GCA_034698945.1. NCBI lineage: Eukaryota > Metazoa > Arthropoda > Collembola > Poduromorpha > Onychiuridae > Protaphorura > Protaphorura quadriocellata. The sequence goes on from JAQGCA010001501.1 coordinate 13,873, forward strand.
TCTGATTCTATACGACTACCGGCGCCGCGTGGTCACAAAATAAAAAAAACGATTGTAGTTAAAGCGAAAGTAAAGTGTATCCAAAGTCTAATCGAGCAAATGATTTATTGAGTAGATCCATTTACGAGGTGACTCGCTTCATTCCAGACTCCCAATAATAAAAAACGAAACATTCTCAATCACAAATCGTGGTTGCACTGTGAAGTGTCAAGTGTAGGAAATGTAGGGAGAAAGATGATTTCTTACCTTTGTCAGGAAAAGATATTATTTCTGCAGTTTTGGCAAAATTAGAAACGGTATCAGACTCGGAGTCGTCCTGAGTCCTCGGTGTCGACGTTTGATTACTTTTTTTACGGCCTCCAAGACTATGATTCACATTCGAAAGGGTATTGTATGTGTGAGTAGTATTTTCAATTTCAGACTCCAGAGTCTCCGTCCTCCGGAGTGTTTCCAAGACCAAATCTCTTGAGATTTTATGAGCCAAATCCACTTGGGGTTTCTCACTCAATCCAAGCCTGTGTAGAATTTGTGCTTTGATCAATTCTTTTCTTAAATTGTCTTCTAAACTCTCAAGTTGTATTGAATTTGTAGTACTAGCACTTAAGGATGACAAGGCCCCGACCCTTGGACTTTTCTCCAGACTTTCCAGACTACTCTCAGCTTTCACCGCCAAATTTCCAAATCCACACAACTCCAGAGAAAGGATGAGAAGAATAATCAACACAAACTTTTCCCTCCTTGACGCTCCTGAAAATGTTCCCCTGGAGTTGTCCTTGTGACCATAGACCATCATTCACCCCAAACTGGATAATTGTTGTCATGGATGGACTTGACCTTTGACCTTCACATACACACACCCTTACATTTAGTGCTCACTTTTTCCTATTGTGCACATACACATTCAGTTGCAGCCAAATCAAGAACAATGGGTCACTTTTGTCGGACACCATTTATACATAAGGAATTACTAATATCTACATTAATATATTTTTGTATTGATTGGTTGCATAATTTATTCTGTATTTTTCCCGGAGAGTATTTTCGTCCGCCAAGTCTGAATGACTAGTGACGTTTGGTTTTGGTTGACTGCAGACTGTGAACTGTGACTGAGTATCGAGACCAAAAAAGTCAGTCAGCGAGAAAAAGTCAACTCAAAACTCTTGCGTGGCTCTTTTGTAGTGTGTGCATAAATGTGGATGTTGAATGCATTCCCATTGTTCTTTCTAATTGCTGGATGTGTGCACTCCAAATGCAATTCTCTAATGTGTTAGTGTAATATTATGCAAATCTGCCATCAAAAGGTAAAAAGGTGAAGTCTGGTAAGATGAAAATTTACTACTGCTACTGCCACTGCCGACCGTCTCGAAGTTGTAGTTGTTGTACTTCCACTCACTTACGTTTAAATTACCAACAATGAAACAATCTCAGCACATTGTTCATTTGAATTTGCAAAAAAAAAATCTAGATTGGATGGACATGCTGCGTTAGCTGAAGTTAATCAGACTTGACCGGTTGTTTGTGCTTTGTGATTGTACTCACTGCACTCCACACACTGGACTTGACTCGTTTTCATTTAATTTTTTTCTGTCTAGGTCTAGCTCGTCGTTGGGCCATACCCTCTAATATACGTACTTGACTAATGTAAAAAAAATTGTCTCCAACTTTTTTTTTGCGAAATCTGACTGAGTTTTGCCCTTGTCACTCACCGGTTGAAAAACACAATGAATGCAGCAGATGTGGTATGCACAGTGACTGGTGAGGAAATTGAACCATAAATAATCCTTCGAAATTTTCAGACTCCCTAGTCAGTCTTTGGAATTTTAAAAAATATGGGGATGCACTTGGGAATTATTACAATTTGGACGGGTTTTGAGGTCCAAAGAGTTGAGTCATGAATGCAATCCGGTTATCGTCTTCCGGCCCACATCCCAGTCCCATCCCACCACTTTAGTCACTGAACAGGAATTCGGTTCTTTCGGATTGAGTGCCAGGGAGAAAAGAGGTCGGATTGGAATATGCATTGGCTTCCTTGGGACCAATTTTGTGCATTCGGATATCGTATTTGGGACTAGATAAAGAAGAAACTAAAGAAAGAAAAAGATACTCGGGGTGGCGAGCGTCTGGGATTTTACCATCGCGTTTTTTGGTTATTGTCGTCCACCCAACCCGCCCGGCCGGTGCCCGTCTTATGCTACAATGTATGTACGTATTTTGGACTTTCTCCGGCTTCAGACTTTTCTTTTTTTGGACTGTCAGCCGCCGCATACTGCAGTCTTGAGTCTCGTGAGACCCAGACTTCCCAGACAGACATACTAATGTTAAGTGCATTGCAGTGGAGTCGTCCATCGGGCGATTATTCCTAGACCAGACCAACCAACCCAAGTGAACTTAGTAATCGATCTGTTCCTTCAGACAGTCCAAAAAGGAAGAAGGAAAACGAAATTTTCTCCAAAAGAAAATGAAATTGAGTGGATGTGGACTGTATGGGATGGACGGATGCAATGCAATGGAGAGTCCGCACCACTTTCTCCACTTCTGTTTCTCCATTTGCTTGAATCCCATCCATGGATTCACTCCACAAGGGTCATTACTTGAGTGTAAAATGCTAATGTCATGGTATGGCGAAGAGTTCCTTCCTCAACGTGGAGAAGAGGGAGAAGACATTCAAAGTGCACAGAAGTTTAAAGGCGTCGCACAAGTTCTTTTATTTAATCTTGCACAACTAAGTTGAACAAACAAATTAATTATTCCTAATTCCTTTTCGTGAAATGTGTACAACTCATCAGTGCTTCAGCGCAACTCGCGAAATTCTCTACCATGGAAAGAGGAGGCCAAATGAAAGGGTCAGTAGATAATCTTTGAGATGTTTGGGTAAGAAGGTCAAGGAAACCTGCATTCGGTAAGGTTGGGTTTTTGAGGTCGTTGCGTTCACTTTGTGGGCACGGTTTTAGTGTTTTTCTTCTCCGGAAAAGCTGTTACATATTTTCCAAAAGCTGTATAAAATTATATACAAAACGTTGTTTGTTAGACCGAAATAAAACTTACCACGCAAAGTGGAAAACTATTCACTTTAACGAGAGTAGCTTTTCCGTATGTCAACCCTTAGGTGAGAATATACGATTAGTAATTAGAAATTTTAAACATATGTACTTGCCGACGAAACTTTGATATCTGAGGCGCAATACATTCGAAATTCGAAATGACTGATCTAGAGATTGCGTCGATACGAATTCTACTTCCGACTGGTGCCGCTTGTACGAGAATTGGATAAGGTCTTTGTTATAACGGATGTTCCAAACTATTCAATGAATTATCATTTTCCAGTCAGTGGCACTCAGACCTTTTTTTCCCCTATTAAC
>JAQGCA010001502.1:0-17230 GCA_034698945.1 Protaphorura quadriocellata
AAATGAGACAACGTTCTGCTGGGTTAACCCGCAGCATGAACATATATTACAACGTATGTACTAGTATGTGTACATTGTAAGCAGCATGTGTAAGAAAATCGATGGTTCCTAACACTATAAAAAAAAACGATGTCGTATAATATGTATGTTAAGAAATGATGTCATAACACAACAAGACTGCACGAGTCCTATGTGGTCACAAGAAATAATGCAAAACCATAACGTAGAGAATTTTCCAGGATGGCAGAACACAAATATGATATCATATGTGTCCACAAAATGTCATCACCATCGATCCAGTATACGAGAAGGTACACATGTTGGCACAGTCGAATTTTTGTAATTTCCGCTTTTTCTAAAATCTCCCTGAATCCTCATGTCTCAGACATATAACGAATTCCCGGTTACGGTTTCATTTATATCATTCACGTCACCATACATGTGTAAGTGCATTTAAAATATGAATAACCAATGAAAATGGTAAGTCGGTCGGACTTTCCCGGGTATGACCTTCACAAAAGTTGTTCAGGAAGCAAAGACGCAGCCAACTTCGACAGCCAATTTTTGACAGTAAGGATTCTGTGGTGTTCTTTTCAAATTCTTGAAGCCGGGATACTTGAAACGGCAAATCCCGACTTTTTTGTTTTGAAATGAATGGCACATTCCTAGCGACCAGTGTTCGTATATTCGTATATTGTGAAGTAGACTTTCGACCAAACCATTCTGAAACGTAGCTTTGTAATACACTTTGAGATTGACATGTAAAAGTCAAAAGTTGCGTACAAACTGTTGCGTACGGGGAAAACTGCTAAGATGTCTTGGTTGCTTGCTATAAAAAAAGTAGGTAAATGCTCCAGGAAGGCATTGAGTTGGAATGAAGTGAATAGTGAGGGGATGATATGAAATGGATTATATCCAATGGGGGTAATCGATACGACGACGACCTATAGTCCACATATTCAGACACGCCTGCCAAACTCATCTTCCACAAATATGTGTCAACGTCAAGTCTCCCGGACAAATGTGTTAAAACTGTTGACTCGACTTTGTGTTTAGAAGAGAGGGCGGGGAAGGATTTGACTTCAGACTTCAGAATTGTAAATGGAAACCAGCCCAAGGAAGAAGAATGAAAACGTTAAAGGGTTAGGGTAATGTCTACAGGGTGGTGCATAACTTCATAGGTCAATCTATACGACATGGAAGACATCATATTGATTCATCAGCGAGTATCGTTACAGCCCAACAGTTCGACATGGGCGAAAATGGCAGAAAAATGTGAGATATTCATTACGCGCAACAAAATGATAACCTCGTCTAAAACCTAACAAATTGTACAGACTGGGTTGCTTTCCATTTGCCCTAGGGAGGTTGTTATGTTATATCTTTGTGTTTCATCTTTGATGCTTATATTGTGTGGGTTATGATTTTTGATAACTTAAATAAACTTACATCCAATCCAATCCAAAGGCTACCCCTAGTAGCAGAAAATTGACTAAACCTAACCTAACCTAACTCAAGCGGCAAAATATTCTCGTTAGGAGAAGAGTTTGAATGGTTATGAACCACCCTGTATTATTGTATATGGTACACGGTACAATATACTTTCTTATGCTCTATCCTCATTTGACGCTTCGTTGACCCCTTTGAGAGCCTAGAAATTACTCATTTAGACCCCACGACAGTTTTGTGTCTCCAAACCCATTCATTTCATGTGTTGGGACAATTTACCAGATGAGTCTCACTGTGTTGGATTTGCCTTTCCTTTTCCTGACTTGTTTCCCCGCAGTTGTCCTACAACACTTATAGCTTATACATGGGCCATGCCTATTCAATTTGTTGGTTCCACACAAAAGGATCCAAAAAACTTTTGAAGTGCTGAATACTGGTTGTACATTGCTGCTTGCGATGCCTCATTACTCGTGTGTTAAGTACAATGAAGTGTGTCTGGAATGTAAGAAATCAACACACCTACTATTGTTACAATTTGGTACTAAACTTGATTAAGAGTTATAATTACTTATATTGAAACGTGTATATTTGATCTAAAATTAAGAAGTGATCTTAAATTTTGGAGGGCGGACAGAGCGGAATCATCAACAATTAATTCGAATATTTTATTACAATTGGCTTTTCTTTGACATTTTATCAAAATTTAGGTTATGGGTCATTATTTTTATTGGTTAATAATTGGTATTTAATCTAAATTCAAAATTGGTGCCGTGTGGCCGAATTAAGACATTCCACTTGTACTTAAATGTATCAGGATGCGTTGGTCAAACACATTAATAAAGAATCAATCAATCAATCAATCAATCAAGCAATTACATGTTTTGACCCATGCGGCAAAAAAAAGGAATATGAAATGGACATGCCGGTGAATGAAATGAGTTTCAAACTCCAGCACTACTCGTAGCAGTCTAAAATATTCTGGAGACAAAAATTCATGACATGGGACATACCTTCAAAATTCCAATCATTTTATCGGATCTGTATATTTAAAAAAAGTGTACTGAGACAAATGGTTTCCCATAACATAAGCAAATTAAAGCTACCCTTCATTAAGTTACCGCTCTCTGTGGAAAATGAGATGATTACTGTAGGATTACTATCTGCTACACTTCGTTAAACATTTACGTAATTTTACGCTCACTCGTTATTTTTTCTTTTAGAATAAAATTTGAAACGCATAGCCCTTCCATTCAAAAACATAAAGTTATGAAAACTAATCCGTGGAAACTGTCTATAATTTGAGAAATAATGACCTACGTATTTTTCAAATTCTCAAGTTTCAACTACAAATAAATTAAATTGGTTGCCAGAATTGTCAAAAACTACACTTCCGCAGTGTTCCCAATATTTTTTTCCGCGGATATCAACGAGCAAATCGAGCTGAACACATTTTCCTTCAAAGACCTAATCGGAATTGGACCAGACATCAGTACTACAAATACCTGTTTGCTTTTATGAAAAGTCTATGCGAGCATTTTGATTTTTGGATTGGATGTAAGTTTATTTAAGTCATCAATAATCACAGCCCACACGACAGTCCAAATTTTAAAATATAATTAGAAATTGTTGCCCTATGAGTTGATAAAATTGTAACCGGTTGGGAGGGTAAATTAGAAAGTACTTAATTATTTAATTTCTCAGTAGTGGAATGAACTGGTACCACCCTATCGAGTGTATTTGATGCCCTAGAAAGTAACAGAAGTTGCACTTAAACCCCACAAAGGTAAACCTAAACTCACACTTGTCAAACAAACTGAGTCTTTCAACTCTAATTCACTTTAATGTGGGGATCTGGAGTGTAAGGACTTGAAAATAAAATATGTCAACCTTTTTCGAAACCATTTCGGTTCTTGTAATTTGCAAATAAATCCTGTTTCTCTATTTACTTGAAGAAAGTGGCTCAGTGTTAGTAAATCTAATGAATGTTCTTTAATCCTGCTCATTAAGTAACAAGGTTTTCAAATAACGTTTTCCGACTTGAGTATCATTAAATACACAAGTAGTTTTAGCAAGAAATATAAGTGAGCACTTCAGAGTCTTCAAAATAAAAACAAGTGGATAAATTACAATATCAGTGTACAGCGTGGTAAATTACTAATTACTCCACAACTAAACATTTTTAAGGTTACTGTGATTAAAGGGTCGACAGTTAAGAGGATACTCTCTGTATGATTTTGCTAATTATTGGATATGTAAAATGAGCAACTTGACTAAATTTTGTTTCCGAACGCCCAAATGGTACAACACAGGGTGAAGTTTAGAACGGAACAGCAAACTAAATCCGAGATTCGTTTTGTGGTTTATGTGAACTTTTCCTAATATTCTATTTCCAAATTAGAGAAAGTTCGTCTACTTTGCCTTGCTTAGAATTTGAAACGATCTAACCTAAGCCAACTTATTTTGGTACAAAGTTTTGGTTGGGTGGTTATATAATTTACACTGTCGTATTTAAATAGGCCTATCCTATCCAAAGTGGTCACGTCATACTCATTTGAGTAATTTTTGAGATGTTTGTTATACAAATGCAGACAGCATTGGATCAATTCGGAAAAAATAAAATAAAACAAGCTGCCGCCCCTACGTCACATTAAACTGGTAGAAAGAAAGTATTTGTGTATTCCGTGCATGTACAAATAGAAACTAAACGTAGGAACGGAAAGTCTGTCGGAATTCCCCTTGTGAGGAATTTTCCATGGTTGCGGTCGGGAGTAAATTTAATTATCGGGAATCTGGCAAACGCACTACCACTTGCGACCATGCAGTAGAAATCGAAGAAACATTTTGTTTGGACGCTTTTACGCTGCAGTGTGTCTGTCTCAAAGTAATTATCATTCAAATTCATAGTCTGGGAAAAACGGCAGATGGTTTTTTAAATGGGAAAAATACTATTTCAGTTTCTTGTTTTATGTAAATTTCATGGCGGTCTTCAATTATGTGAGTACAAAAAGCATTGTTCTTCAATTTTACGACTCAATTGCTAACCCGGCAAATTATTCAAAATATATGTTAGAACAGTTTCTCCGTTTTTTGTTTGTTTAGTATTCTTGGCTACAACAGAATCACATTCTGACGTTTTTTTTGGGTGTAACGCAATTTTTATACAAGGGACAAAATACTCTTATATGTATTTTCTGACGTCAGGGATTTGATCTCAAGAGCAAGCAAGTATTTTTCGTAAAAGACTAGGATTTCCATTCGGATTTGGAAGCGTAGCCATAGAAGTACGAAAATATTGGAGTGGAGAAAGGATACCGCATACACCTTATAGAAAAATGTACGCCGTTGGAATTCCCTCGATTTTTGATATGTTGTAGCCCTTATGTTTCTGAACAACTTTTTGTGAAGGTCCTACCCGCAAAAGTCTAACCGTTTGGCCGCTGTAAATACACAGGTTAGCATATGCGATGACGTGGAGTGAAAGACAAATTGAAAGTCATTATACCCCATCGCACATACCCAACTGCGTGTTTCTAGCGGCCGAACGGTTAGACTTTTGAGGATAGGACTTTCACAAAAGTTGTTCAGGATGCCATGGACTACAAAATATGAAAGGCCATCGAATTCCAATGGCGTAAGGTATTTGTCCCTATTGGGCAATCACAACAACTGGTCTGCACGAGTGGTCGAAACCCTTAACATAGAGAAGGGACTACAGAAATTATTTATATAACCAATAGAATTGTAATAGAATTTGTGAGCCTAAAGTAAGATAAATCTGTGAAGTGGGAATAAGTAATGTTTAGAGTACAACTTCTGGAGGAAGTAAATGTGGTACTGGAGAATGTATAAAGTTGAAAGCTAATGCTGGGAAGGAATGAGGTAAATTAAATTATCAGCTGACAGTCAATTATGGCTTGCCAATTACTCCTGAGCCTTGAGCGGGATATCTGGCTGACATACAAGACTTAGTCGTCGGAGTACCGGTTTCCTTTCCCTCCTTACAAAGTGAATAATTCAAAAACCTACTAGGAATGAAGATAACTAAATGAAGTGAACTTGTTTACAAAAGTGCCTATCTTCAATGGATTACGTCGGATGGTTTATTTTTCATGTGACTCCACTTTTCATCAATCCACGTTTATTCTTTTCCTACCCAATTTCTGTCTATCGTATTTCTTCACGAACCGTCATTGTTTACATTATCATATTGGCTGCCTCGCTCCGACTATGTATCATTTCCTTATTTGAAAATTGCCGTGTCTCGAAAAGTGCCAAACATCTAATCAAAATGGACTAAACCACGGAATTTTGACCAAGGATAAAGAAAATTATAATAAATTTAAATTTAAATGTCTTTATAAACAAATAAAATTACAAATAGTCCAAAATATCTACCAAATTAAAAGTCAAGTTGCAGAGAGAAATAAAAATCTGGAGATTGACTGTTTTTTTGAGAATAGTTTAAATAATTTAAAGCTGAAAAAGTAACCTAAACGTTTCAAGGTTCGAAAATCGCCTATTATTCTGAATATTCCTAATGTTGACTTTTTCGACAAATACCGACGTCTGAAAAAAGCAATTTAAAAATGTATGTGATGTAATTTTTTCAAAAAGCGTTACAGGAATCGTAGGTTTTGAGAATCGGAATTCAAGAATAAATGTTCTGCACGCAAATACCAGCAAATTGTGTACAGTTGAGGTGGACCAGAAATAGGAATTTACTTCGTGCGTGCATGAGACCAGCACGATAAATTTGTAGGAATTCTTCTCGTTCTCAAAAAAATATTAAAAACTGTCAAATACATCAGTTGCATTTTCACCACTCGATATTTACAACAAACTAGCAAAATCGTTTTGGCAAGGAACCGCTTTTCCGCAGATAGATATTTGTAAAAATAATGAGGGAAACAATTTTGGCAAAAAAACTATTTTCTTTTGTTGAAACATCACGTCGTCCTGCTCTCTTGGAATGAATGACTTACATTAATCTAAATTACGACGTCGTTTGACGCGCCAAGTTCTACTCAAATGATGATTATTACATTCCTTAAATTTTTGGCACAATCTCGTAAAAAGGAAAAGAAAAGAAAATAAACGACGGACGGTTAGTCTCGTCTCGACAAGAGTTGGAATTCACTGACCGAGAGTATTTTTGAGAAGAGAGAACATTGATCGAGTACACAACTCAGTTTATTTCAGACAACGACAACAAAAAGTTTGGACAAAACAACACGGGTACGTCAAGTTCTTGTGTCCGTCTCGACCTTTCCCCGTCCATTTCGTTCTTCGTCCGATTGATTAATGACCCGAATCCTGAGTATGGCGGAATTAATGGGAATTCAATCGCATTGGAAGTGACTTTAAGTTCTCCCATAATCACCCAAGTTTGACGCCATTAATTGAATTGAGAGAAGGAATAATAGTGCATGGTAGTTGGGGATGTGAAAGAAAATTGAGGATTTTCCAAAAACACTGAACTTACTTTGTCCAGAATCCAGGAATCCGATCAACGGTAACATTCCCCATTTGCTGAAATTATTTCCAAGTATCCATAATTGTATGGGTGAAACAAACTTTTTTTGGAACCTATTTCTCTCACTCACAAAAATTCACACTTTTCCCATTCTTCTCAATGAACTTTCTTCACTTTCTCCGATTCCATTTGAGTTACAACTGACATGACGATCCCAACTTTTTTCCAAGCAACATTAATTTAACACCGGAAAATAAAGTGAAGAGACTTTTTGAATGACCAAACTAAATCGCTTCATCATTTCCCTTTCCTTTCCACACAATTCTCATGTTGATCCCTCCAATACATAGATAACTTCACTTGAACTTTGACACAAGCAGTGATATGAAATTCCAATACTCTAAACAAAACTCTTAGATTCAATTAGTCTATTTTTAATTATGCTCCGGCCTTGTCCACTTGTCCAACTTTCTCCGTTTTTGTTTTTGAGAAAGTTATTTTGGAGGAATTCCGGTTTTTCGGCTTCTCAGTTTTTGTACACTAGTAAGAGAAAACCTCGAATTTTCCTTCCTTCTTTCGGGGTGGGGAATATATTAAAGTTTTAAGAGAGAGAGAGAGAGACCGAAGTTTGTGTGAGAATTGGAGCAAGTCCTCTATCCGTCTGCCCAAACCTTTCCCCGTTCCTCTCTGCTTTCTCTTTTTTCCCGAACCCGGTTTCCCAACCGAGGTCGGGTGGAACTGAGGAAAGCAACCCGAATTCGGGAGTCCAAGTCAGTCCATGTCGAGTCGTGGATAAGAGGGATATTCTTTTTTTTTCGGCAGAGCCAGAGTTTTCGTATATAACTTTCCCTCTATTTTCGACTATGTACACGGGGTAAGATGTCACAGGAATGGCAAGAATCAAAAATCATATGTATATAGAAGGAACCAAATTTTTAGGTGCTATACTTAGTTTCGTTTTTTTTCCTGTGAGGTTTTCACCTCGTCTAGGCAGGGGTTTTCCCACATTCGCTTTCACAAATCATTAAAGTGCCAGAATGAGGTAGGAAAGTCGGGTACCAAGATGGTTACCAAGGATGGTTGGAAAAACGTGGTGATGGGGCAGTAATGAGTTCGTAAAAATGAATCCCGAACTTGCATACTTAGGTTGTGGACATTCTCCCTCGCAAAAATAGACGACAAGCCATCATTTGACTCAGAATGTGTGATTGCATTGTCTAAATCAAGTATTCAAACCAATTCTAGAATATTTGGTACAAAACTACCGTGGGTCTGATTTCACTGGTATCCCGTGACGAATTTAGTACACTTGCTACCACATACATAGAACAGAGCTAGTTGGTGCTAGTATTCTAGCTAGCTATTTGAACTCAGGACGAACCAAACTCACACGAGGATGACGATGACGACGACTCCAAAATGCACTGCACTTCTGAAGTAGAACTAGAAGTAGGGTTGGGAAAGTTGGAAAGTTTGAGCTTAAATTTAGCCCAAACGATTGAAAGTGTGTTGTAATGCAGTGCACACGTCAGTTAATGTAGTGTAGAATGCAATGCACTGATCAGATATTTATCAAGAACAGGTACTACCTGTAAAACAGGTGCACAGCATGACTAGTGTATAATTCATTCGAGAGAAGTCAATGAAAATTTGAAATACGGAGAAAGTTGGTGAAAGTTGCGAAAGTTGGTAGGACAGTTTATCGTGTAAATCTGATTAATTGATGCTTTATTTCAATTTATTGCACTATTCTATCTATAATTTAAGTCTTTCGGTTAAGAATACGTACATAGTTCTGGGCCATTTATTCCAGACATATTTTTGGATTCAACTAACTTCAGAAAGAAACTAAGCGATTTTCAAATTTTTACAAGCGTAAAGTTGTTGTAACTTTTAATTACCGGTTAGACATTTTCATGTCTCTCAAATAGTCATACTGTGATCCGAATGGCATCAAGAAATTTTATTGCTACTACTGCAATGGCTTGCCTCTTATTTACGATTACTCGGCAAGTGCGTAAAGAAAAATTGGAGTTCTCTGCTGCGTGGGGGTCCCCCTACTCGAAGGGGAACCACTTTAAGAAAGTGTATTATCTCTGAATAGCAAAACACCAGGAGGTCAACAATATAAAAAAAATCGTCGTACGAATAAGTTAGTAAGTTCGTAAGAAACTTTGCTTCAAATACATTTCTATTAATTCCAAATATAAAATTTAGCCCGATGCGTACAATTTTATTTGCCAAAATCCAATCAGTTAATTTTGACTAACAAGTTTATATTGAATGTATTTTTGTTTCAAGAAACAAATTTCATTTTCTAGGACTAATTAGTCAAACGGAAATAGAACCAGTGGCAATGTCTTCAGTTCAAACCCTCCAGCTTTTGGATCTTGCTGCTGCTGGTAAGCTCGGTGCGCCGAACCTTTGTAATTCAAGCCCATGCAGCTAAATTGGGTCAACGAGAGAGTTGGATGGATGTGTCAACATAATTTGTAATCAGTTAATTTTTTGTACAACCAAACGACTTTCACTCGGGCTTTCTCCAATGCCGACGTACGTACTGTGTTACTGTACAGAAAACTTAATACCCAAGGCCTGAACCTATTAAATTTACACGTACCTATAAGTAATCATATTCCCAGACTTCCGATAAGGAGTAATTCGCTTATCTCTGTGTACACAGGCAGACTAGCAAGCATATGAGTCCATACAGCAATATTTTATGTACTTTCACCAGTACAGTATTCATGCAAACATATTTCAGTCCATTTATATATACATACATATGTTTTCCATACAAACTAAGGCCGGTGAAAGTGGATTTGTACCTAATTTTTTCGAAATTTTGCATATTTCAGCTTCTTAGCCTCTTTTTGACTAATTTGACAGCAAAATGACTTCAAGAAAAGAAAGTACAGGTATAATAAATATTCTTACATCGCACGATTTTCTATTTTTACATGTGTATCGGATTTACCGATCGAAATATGACGTTGTATGTTTTCTTTTCTGAACTTGATTCGATTCTGGAGACACAGACTAGGACTATGACTCCGTTTACTATAGAGAGAGAAGCCCAGCTATATTTGGAATCCTATTTTCAGGAAGGCCAAGTTCTCTTTTTGCTTCTTCTATCCACTTTCTCCATAATGAGAGAGCGAGGGGTAGACGATTCGTCGTCAGTCGATTCTATCTCCTACCGCATGCTTTGCGCTCTCCATTGAGTTTTGAAAATGTGTGTGTGGCCGTAGCCTTAGTCGTACGTAGTGGTATGAGTGCGCAGTCCAACTCCGCGCAATCCATCTATTGATTCAGAATTTTGGGAGATACGAGCACTCTAGGCCCAGGCCTGGCCTGGCCTATGTACTTTAGACTAGGTTTTCGGGGCCAACCAACTTTGTACAATTTCTACATTCTGGTAGAGAGAAAGTTTTGACTCCATGTCTGTTCTGTTCTCCGACTTAGAGTTCCTTTACTGGTTTTCGTATGTAGTATGTAGTTTTCCTTCCTACTACTACTGTGAGGTAGTCCATGCCAGGCATTGCAATGCATATTTAAAGCTACCCGGATGCATAGGTAATGAGACACGAAGTTTTCTCAGGGGTGAAGGAGAAAACAAAAAAGAAACCGACAAAAGCTATGTTTCCTGACTTCCCTTTCAGTGAGTGACGGACTGGATGGCTGACTATACATACGAAACGAGGAGTCGTCGTGCAAAAATAACTTGGACTAGTAACCAACCGTACTAGCAGGCAAAATCAATGAGTCAATAGTCTCACTAAACCACCGGCGACAGTCACAGTCACAACGATTTCATCAAATTCTGAACTAGAACACCATAAATCTCACGAAAATGAATTATTTGATTTTTGGAGTACTGTCTTTACTAGTAGAGGACCTCACCGTAATTGGGCCTGAGCCCAGCAAACTATTAATATAGAGGACTGACGACGCTGTTACCTTTCAATGGCTCGCATGGTCCTACAACACCATGCATGTTTCTCGAAGGTACACGTTCGTAAATATACAATTAGGGACCAAACAGCACTGACCAAGTGGTGAAGTTTCAAAACTCGTATTCATACCCGAAAAGGCGGCACTTCTGAAAGAAAACGTTGCAAGGAAATTGATCTTTCGAAGTATAGAGAGGCAATCCCGCTAGAATATAATTTCGACCATCTGTCAGTGATATTCACAATTTCCTTTGAATTAGTACCGCGATTGTAGCAAAATCGACACAATTCTGTCCTTTATAGTTTCTAATCAGCCAAAAAACAAAAGGCTGACAGATTGCAGGAGTGACAATGCCAAAAATAGAATATAATTAAGCCAACGGTAATCTCCTTGCAGATGAATGCTATCTGACCCAAGAAAGAACACCTGAAAAATAGTGAAAATTTTTGCTCCTTCGTCAGAAGACGATTTGTGACTTATTTTCTATTGTAAGTCGAGATGTAACTTGAGCAATTGACTTCAAATCGGATTTGGAGTGAAAATTGTGAGTCTGGGTGTTGAATAAGAACAGAGAAAGATAACAGTTAGAAAGTTGGTTCATAGAGAAACATTTCAAAACATTGACCCCAGAAAAGAAGACATTCCGACAAAATTGTACAATTCCTTGCCTCCGTATCCGATGTGACAGTAGTCATAACAATAACATTCCTGGGAAAACCGATATGAGGCTCAGTCATGGATATACTTGGAGCTTACGGATTCTGGTTCTGCTCTGCTCTATGACATGACATGAGTCAATAATCCCTTTACAAAAATATTAGGTAGTTCAAGCGGGTCAGGTTTGTATTCTGTTGATCTCTATGACACAGACAGTCGGGTCATCACACTTGAGCCTACGCAGTATATTCCGCACCAAATGCTCAAACACTTCTCCTATTGGTGACCGTAAAACCGTTTTTCCAAGAAAGTCCTTAAAAAGTGAATACGTTTGGAAATCCTGGCCTGGGCTTTGTAGATTTTATGTACGAGGTCGTCCATATTTCTTGTTCATTTACAGCCGAAGAATTCTCAGAGAATTCCCATAAATTGCAAGATTTTCCAAAAACTTAGAGCTTGGACTGTAAGAACCAGGTTTAAGCAGTTATGAACCACCCTGTAGATCAAAATCCGAAGCGAGACGACAATATTTCTCGCCCACTCTTATAACTTCCACAATGCGAGTCCAGTCTCTAGTCTACCACATTTGAGTGAGTTTAAGATCGGACGGACTCTGTGAAGTGCACGTGGCAGCTCGAAGCTATATGCTGCGACAGACGATTTTTATTACAAGAGCAGGTTATTAAATTTTGGACTGGTTGGCTGGTTGAGAAGGTTTCGACTCGTTGAGCACAGCACACAAAATATATTCCCATTCCATTTTGGCAGCGGTGGCTAAAGCATACTTGTCATTTTTGGTCTAAAGACGCTCCGAGCATTCATAGTATTTTCAATGTGCGAATGTGTCCCAGGCAACAAGTCTAAACTGAGAGGTCAAATGCGTAAAGAAATAAGATATCACACATTCTGAGTCAACTGATGGATTATAGTCTATTTCTATGAGGGAGAGAGACCTCCTGACCTCCAATCCTACTGTGCCTCGGTGATTCAATATCGTAGGTAATTTTATCTTAAATTTACTTGATTTTGACTAGTTGCCTACAACACTACATCCAGTTGAATTTTAAAACTCTGCAAAATTTGTATTAAACGGATTCATAATATTGTACCTTAGGTTATTAAAAAGGCATCCCGCATTAAAAAAGGAGAATAAAATGGACAGAGATATTTCTTTACACCTTCATTGGTTTTACGATTACTTTCTTCGTTTTTTACGATGTAGGATATGCGTGAAGGTGTGAGTGTGAGGTGGGTTGTTGAGTACCCCGACTGGGAGAAAGCACTACTACTTTCTTTTGGGTGAAAAGAAGATAAGATATAAGTGTGTTAGGATATGCCCAATTACAGGTTGTTTCAAGAGCAGCCAGAGCACTCCACAAAAAAGGAAGGAACGAACGTTGTGTTTAGCTCGATAAAATCATTTATTTATTATTCTCAAATGTCAGACCTCTCCTCGAGTTTCTTCCTCGCTATTCTATACCGTCTGACTGAATGACTTGACTTGGTATTTATTTTGTTTCCAATTTGGCTCAATGTTGATTTTCTCTCCTAGTTCTATTATTTTCTTTCCTGAGAAGCGTCTAATATCAGTAATTAAGAGCTACAAAACGACATAGTATCGCACCGTCGTGAGACAACAAGGAGTGTCGCGTGGGGGCGGCTAGACTGTTTGACATCACCGCCCAGATGACAACGGTTTTTAAACAGAAGCTTCAAGAAATGTCGTATCCACAGGCCTACAGGGAGGATCATAACATTTACACCCCTTTCTGCAAAGCTGAACCGCATTGGCCAACTTTCTCCAACTTTCTCCATATACCCTAATGGTGAAAGTGGTGAAAGTTTTCAATTCTGGACTGCTTGAACGAATAAATCCCGGGCTTCTAAATAAGTAGTACACAAAATGTACAGGTAGAACTGTAACATTTTAGATTTAATTCGACTTCACGGAAAGAACATCAAAACCCGTGTTAAATTTCGAAACAGCCTGGTGTACAACCAAGGCTACTATCTCTATATACCGTAGAGAATTCCCAAGTATTTGGTGTATACAGAGTATTGATTCTACATTTAATTGTTCAGCATTTCACGGACTCAGTTGGCGGGAAATTCCCTGACAAACATAGACAGACATGCCGAGATGCGAGAGAGTCAAAATGAAACGAATGAATTGGACGTCTATGTATTGTAGCGTAGAAAGTCATGTAATTGCATTCACGGCTAGACCACATCAGAAAGGGCTTTTCCAGTTTTGTTTATGAGACTCAGAGAATGGAACCTGTATTATTGTCACTTATCCAACCCACATTCAAACCGACAGCCAAAACCGTTGAGGAGGACAAAAGCCCTAACAACTACCAACTCCAGAAATACCTAGTAGAAATGTAATGCACTTTTAGTGCTTTCCACGCGGAAGAGATGGATACTAGTTTGTACATAGTACCAGCGTATTTACATCACTAACAAATGACAAGGAAGGTTCTGTTGGTGTACTCGAAAATTCGATTCAAGTGCAAATATTAGTGTCATGTGGCTGCAAATATCAAAATTTAAACTCTTAGACCAAAGGAGGGGGAATAATCCTTATCGGAAAATTGGGATTTTTATATACTATAGCCAGTCTTATCCTGAAAAACTTTTGTGAAGGTACTACCCCCAGAAGTCTAACCGCTTGGCCGTTAAAAATGCACAGGTGGGCACGTAAAGCGAAACCGAGTGAAAGCGAAAGTGAAAGTCACTACACGGCATCTTACATGCCAAGCTGTGTAATGTTTCAAGCGGCTAAAAGGTTAGACATTTGAGGGTAACACCTTCATAGAAGTTGTTCAGGATAATAAGACTGACTGCAACATATGTGAAGCCCTTCGATTTCCAACAGCGTACATTTTCCCATAAGGTTTGTGCCCCTCCTTTTGATGTTCCCTCATACATATTATACTCAACATTTTAAAGTTATTTGGAATTTACACCGGGAAAACAGACCTTGTGAAACGGGGCAAAATAATCCAGTTGAGTGAACGAATACATACGATATACGATACTACACAATAGAATAGAATGTAGGAAAGTAGTAACGTTGAGCCGAATTTAACCCAGTACTTACTCAAACCATTGCCATTGCTATTACAGCATTGAGATGGAATAAGGCGGGACACATAAATCGTTGCCAATTCATTTGATTACCCTCCTCGACTCTTTACGATTCATTCACATTATGGAATTGAATTGTAGGAATCAGAATTCGAATTTGAAAGGAAAAGTCAAGTCGAGTCATTCTCTCATTGTTGTTCCAGAATGCTTACTATACTCCAACTTCTCTCTTCGTTCATACAGACGTAATGAGCCGCCAAAAGAGGAGCGCAAAAAATGGTACATTTTTATACAAATTCAACAAGTGTATGGTCGTATCAAAAATTGAAAAATCGACGTCATTTTGGCATGGCGGATAGCTTATGTGCATATGTATGACCTCTAGCGGGTTTGAGTGGCATTACAAAAAAAGACCTTATATTGCTAAGGTCACAGGAATCCGTGACGCTAGAATGACGCCACAAAGGATATTCGGACCATGTATTTCTGGCGGTATAAATGTTAAACTTTTAAGGTAGAACCTTCACAGAAGTTGATATGTAGGTCAAGACGTCACAAATCTAAAATGTGTGACCCCGAGGAATCGAACCATCTTCTATCGAGGCAACTGGTGAAACTTAGGCCAATATGCAAAAGAGGACTCACTGTCTGACAATTCAAACTTTTATTGCAATATTTTCGGATGGTTTTAGTTTAGATTGAGATTGATGACCGGAATTGAAACAGACTTTATTCGGTTAATTCTAGTCTGGATAAATTTGAGCCAAGAATAAATTCCCTTCCCGCCCGGAAACCACAATGGCCCTTGCCCAATTTAGGGCCAATTCTTAAAGTTGACGTTAACGGGTAAAATGTAGCATATGGTAGCGCGGGGCATTGCAATGCAATTGGATTTGTGGAGAAAGTCCTCGATAAGTGAAAATAAAAGAATGGCGAGCATAAGTTGAACCTTAGCCAAATGACTCGATCTTTTGAAACACATTACGATTTTCCACACTGACGGTATGTGCGGGACCCGTACAAAGTCTTTTGAGACTCGATAAAAAACTTTGACTTGTTTTTTTACCCGATGAACTTTTATAGCATATATCTACTTACTCGTTTCTAGAGTCAACTTTCAACTGCTGCTATTATTGCAAATGCGTCTCTCCTTCTCTTTTTTGTGTGTTTAATCGTCTTTGACAGACTCGACGAGGGAAGAATGGAGCATTTTGGTGATTTCTTTCTTCTCTTTCTTTCTTTTTTCTTGGCTCATTCCGAGAAATGAATTTAATGTGTCCTGTTGAAGGAAAGGAGATCAAATAAAGCTCTCTTTAAGTGTAAAAACTCCCAGGACTTGTAAGGAGGTGTTTTTAAATAGATGGCGTCTGCCAATTGCCAATATCGCTGCAAGTGCTCCCATCTGTCCGAATTCAGAACAGTTGAATTCAATGAGTTGAGGGTTAAACACACAAAATTTAACTTTTTGTGAAATCACATTCCAAATGTACATAAAACGAACGAAATACTATTATTTGTTGATCGAATAAGCTCGGGGCATCATAACTGCTCATTAATGAACGGTCAGACGATTTCATAACAGACAACTAGTGACCATATCGACCTGTGTGCATTTTTTCAACCAGGCACGATAAGAAGTAACCAAACAAACTTAAACTTGCCGAAATTGCCCAAGAGTAATGGCGAAACGCGGAAGATTAAAAGAAAAATGCAGTTTTTCAATATTGTCCGTCCCTCTAGTCCAGCCGTCTAACCAAACTGTCTGGATGATGACATTGACGACTAGCTGCTATTGATTTATGAGAAACTCCCAAGTAAATTTCAACGTCAGTTTCGGACTTACGGCAGACCAGCCTTCGTCATTGTCAGTTGAAGTTGAAAAATGTCTGGACGAAATGGACTAGCCAAAATACTTAACAGTCCAAAACGTTCAGGGAAAGCATTTCTAGACGTAAGTACTTATACTACGCCCAAATTACGAATACCGATACCAGAGGCCGAGTTTCAAGCCTTGCTCCAGTTTTTCTTCGTCATACTCGAAATAACAAACAAAAACATGTTTGGTATGAGGTATGGACAATTACAAGTATCGATTGTCAGTTCAAAATAGCAATATTTTGTCGAATGTTTCTACGATATCGGTGTCCGGACTTCGGAGTGTTTCCTGAACTTCTAAATGGCGGTTAAAGAATGAAATGCATGCATTGTATCATAATTCTTACCGCAAAATCGATAGTCCCAGATTTTTACAAACCATATCTCAAAAAATTAATAAAAATTATGGGAATCCGGTGTAAAATTTTGGTCTAACGAAAAATACTATCTTCGACGGCAACCACGAAACAATTAGTTGCTTTTGTTTTTAAAATTCGTGCCCAAAATTTCTGTAAGATTCTCTACAAATGAGGTATTCCAAGACTCCTCTAGGCAAAACAAAACTTATGAGCCACCCTGTACACATAAATAATCCGCGAGTTTCTGAGATCACAAGGACGGGGTCACGTTCGTTAAAAAGTATGACCAGTTCTCGAATTTATGACCTTACAGAGGCGTATCGGGTGTAAATGCATCTGCGATGATCCACACCACGAACCAAGAAAAGAATGC
>JAQGCA010001503.1:0-17217 GCA_034698945.1 Protaphorura quadriocellata
TGGCTGAGTTGGAGTTAGTTGTTCAGTTGTTCTTATAAAGTCTGATTTGGTCGTTTTTATTATGCTTGTCGGCTACCAGGTAAAGGAAAGGTAGATGTGGGCAGGGACACATGCTCAACATTCTAGGAATTTTGACTTTTGAGGACTGACGACGAAGATTTGTATAGCCGACTGACTTCTTGGTGAAATTGACTGAGTAAGTATAAATTCGACGAACATATCGACTTGAATGTCTTGTTCTGCCTCAACAGTTTGTTAGGATGGAGAGACCGAAGTCTCAAACTACGAGGAATCTCTACCTGTTCTCTTAAGGTTGCTTGTTAAGAATGGATGATTGACTTATGAGTTAAACTGTTCGGCAGTCTATCGAATTAGAATAAGACAAGACGGTGTCGATGATGCAATGTACTTCCTGAAAGGAATGCAACGCATTTCGTAGCTATGTATGACTTTGTTGTTGGTTGATTTGATATTGGTAGTTCAGATTTGGAATTGAAATTTTTAACCTCCTTATGTTTAAGAGACAAAAAAGTCTTCGGAATTCGGAGAAATCCTTTTCCCCCGCTTTCACTGGAAAAGTGAAAGTACGCAGCCACTGAGGTATTACCTACACACTTGTTGCTCACACTAGGCGGTAACTCTCACATTTACTGAAGAAAGTGACATTCTAGACGAGAATTTTCTGAAGATTGTTTTTTTCTTTGATAATTCAGAAAGGCTCCGGTGAGGATTGAACTGACTGGTTAAATACCTAAGCAAACGGTCAACTGAGAAAAACTTTTCTCCTCGAAGTACCTTTTCCTCAATTGACAGTTTCTTGGGATGAAAAGATGTAGGAAATATGGGCTTCATTTTGTTGGAATGGCCGAGCCTTTGTCTTAATTCAATTGAAAGACAAGAAGGGGTGAAGGGGAAAACGCATTGAGTAAAGCGATTTGACTCTGGCCACGAGAACTATTTTCTATAGTTTAGATCTTCCTGTACCCGTGCTGCCGGCTGGCTATGGAGAGTGTAAAAATAAAGATCGACGTGTAGGTAGTTGGTTTTTTTATGTTCGTGTACAGTTATTATTTATATGAGATGAGGCCCCAAAACGCTACAATTATTTTGCCAGCATCGCGTCCAGTTCATTGGTAAACTCGTACCACAGCTTGTAGTAAGGAAGCTAAATGGAATTAAGCTTGCGGCATGGCATGGCATTCATGTGTAAAGGAGTAGTAAAATGTACGATGCATCGGATGATTCCTTTCCCTTCTGTCACCGCTTGTTTTTATATTCCTTAGTATTTTCATTTTTTACTGGCACTTTTTTACCCGCCTTAGAACAGGTGAGATTTGGGAATAACAAAACGCAGATGATCGTACTATGCCTAACTCTTTGTTGATTGTTTTAGTTTTTTTATATATAAAATAAAGAGAGGGAAATTGTTGTATCCTTTTCCCTTACTAACTTTCGGTCTCCACCTGCTCTGTTTTGCAGTAATAGTGTCAGTAATGTATACTAGTAATGCTAAAAAAAATACTTCCAAAGCGGCTGACCCAAGTCATTATCTTTATTTATGCAGGTAGAAAGGTGTGCACAAGAGCCGGTGTCGATGTATCAGGTAGACCTGGCTCGAAGGCTTGATAAATTTTAAACTTGACCCGATCTCGGTCGGTTGGTAAAATTGGACAGATGGATGGACGTAAGATTGTAAAGTCCGTGTGGTGGGCAGACAGGTGTTTAGCGCGTGGTCACTGGAAGGAACGTACAACTCTTTTGGATATTTTTTGAGTAAACACCTGTTCCTGGAGTTTGTGATAGTGTGTGCGTGCGAGGCCGGAATCGACAATCGAGTATCCACGAAAGCACGAAAGAGTAGTAGTTCTCCTTCTCGGCCTCGAACTTAGCCCTCTAATTATAGTGGAAGTTGTTATT
The DNA here is from genome assembly GCA_034698945.1 of Protaphorura quadriocellata. Classification (NCBI taxonomy): domain Eukaryota; kingdom Metazoa; phylum Arthropoda; class Collembola; order Poduromorpha; family Onychiuridae; genus Protaphorura; species Protaphorura quadriocellata. Next base: position 1,918 of record JAQGCA010001503.1, read on the forward strand.
TTAGATGTAAGAGTTGAGTCTAAAACTGGGGCTTTGAAGTAAACTAAATAGTGTCCACTTGGAGAAAGGAATGACTTGAGTCATTGCACTTGATGTTATTGATTTATGATTTTCTTTATTAATCCAGTGGATAGAGGTGCAGGTGTTGGGTTAGTCATCGCTATATAGTCGAGGAGTGGGTTTTTCTCTCGAATCAGCCGTGTAATACATATGCAAATCTGAAAATAAACATGTTGAACTAAGGTATAATTAATTGAAACGGAAACCTACTATCACGTCTACTCAATAAACCTAATTTTGGAGTGGATTTTTGATTTCACGAGTAACCTACTTTCCCAACTCAGAGTTTAGTGGTAAAAGGCTTAATTTGGAAATGTTTGTGAGGTCTAACTGAAGGTATCTGTTACCTCGGCAGAAGAGAAAGGAAAGATGTGAGCGTGTTTTAGATGCGTGTAATAAACAAGATCGGCAACCTGATCTGAATTTTGACTACATTGTTTTTAATTTCCTGAAATGCTAAATGGTGGTGGAACTGGATGCCTTGCAAACACAGTTCGAGGAATGTGTGTGTTTGAGACATATTTTGCTGCAAATGTTGAGATTGAATCGGGATTTACGGCTTAGTTTACATCAAAACACTTTAAGTGAAAGTGAAATGTAGTGAAAGTTCTTAAGTAAATGACATGAACGAAACACTCAGTTATGTTCAAATGTCAAGAACTGAAAGTACTAACACCATCAGCTAAGTCGTCCTGAAACGAATTGTTCACTAATTAATCAGAGCTGTACAACATTAAACCTACATGATTTGATTTAGAAGGATTCGTATGTTATAAAATTGGCGGGATAACTAGAAAAGAGAAGTAGGGTGTTTGGCATGTAGTTGTGTGTTCATTGGTGGTGAGATCAGGTGATGATCGATCGAGGATATAGAAGAGCCAGCCAGCATAGCAGCAGTCGGAGATTCATAAGGATTTGGAAAGACGAATGTGTCTGGGAGGGAATCCTCGTGGGTTTCATAGAGGAAAGCGTTGAGTCAACATCCAAATAGCTGAGGATGGAAAGGAAACTGAAAGTTGAGGTGCATTCGGCATGGTTAGAGTCCCATAAATCTATTGCCACCCGCCTCCTGTTTCGCCGAATTTACAATTGTTGACATCCGTGTGTAAGAAGGGTTAGTTGTTCTCATTAGAATCATTGCATTCGCTCTCTTTGGGTTTTTGTTTTGTTCTTTCTGAGATCTTTCTCCGAACCCAAGTTGAGTATTACTCATTTTGCAAATATTTCGTCTTTGTGGAGGATATGTACGGAAAGGAAAGTGAGAGTGGACAAGTGGTACCCTGTGTGTGAAGACTAGTACTGGATGATCATGATCAGCCTGCGCGTCTACTCCCGCCGTCATTCTCCCTCAGACTCCCACACCTTGCTGAACAGATTTTTCGCAATGTTCTTCATTGTATTCGATTGTGAAGCGGCGGGGTGGTTTTGGGGTGGGGCTTTGGGAAAGGGGTTTCAGAATGGGGATTGGGAAATGGTCTTAAGAGTTGAGGATAAAATGAGGCGGGATGGGAAATGATGGGATGGTGGACGAGACGCTGGTGTTGAGGAGGAAAAGAACGCTAGAACGCTGTGGCCTGGTCTGACTGGTTTTTGGAGAATACGAGACCACCAGATCGATAGACGCTTCTATCTCGCCCTTGAACTGCCCTTGGTTCAAAAAACATATGTCCTCTCTCGGCTCACGACGACGGCCACGATGAGGTTGAGAGGACGGGAGTAGTGCACAGTGTACATGGCGGATGGTATCCTCAAGACTAACAAGTCCTAGGAGTCGTCGACTCTTCTCGCCAAAAGTCAGTAGCTAGCTTTTTGGCTAAACTATGCTGTTGAGGCTCTTATCATTTTATTCTAGTCTTCAAACTCAGGAGAGAAAAGATGCGGAATAAATATCTGTCTAGTCCAGGATACACATTTCTAATGATATCCATCCTTGTGCTTTCAAGATACTACAGTAGGACTTGGACTGGGAGTGGGACTGAGAGTGGTGGCTGTAGTAGACGTATTCCTGAGTTGATTATTAATTTAGAGATGGGATGGGACTAGTTAAAGCCAAGCCTTTGGGGTGGCAAGAATTAAATTAAACTTTGACTTAACGCCGGCGTTTTTCCTTACCTGGCATGGGATTACTGGATTGGATTTGGTCAGAACTAGAAAGATTGTTCCAATTGTTCTTGAGCCGGACCTGATCAGAGGATTCCGCCAGAGATATCTGTATAATTCAATTAGAAGGGAGGTTAATTAATTGAGGTGGTTTAAATCGGGTAGTCTGGATGTAGACAGGGAAAATGTTTAGTTGGTCAATAAGGCGGGGTAGAACTGTTCTACTTTTGAGGCGAAGTGGAGCATGAATTGTTACTCTTCAGAGAAATATACATTGGAGAAAGTTATAGAACTTTCACTTGATCCTTATTAAGTTTGGAAAAATCAAGGAAACGGCCCTGATAGAGATTTTGGCGGGGTTGAGGAGACCTGGCGAGAAAGGAAGGGGGCCGGTCCCTAGAGGAATCCAAAAATTGGTTTTTGGAACGTGACTCGATTCAACCACAGATCTGGATGTGAAAAGGAATCGCCAAGTTTAATTTATGGAATTATGAATTAGATTTGTTTGCATGTAAACAGACGCTACTCTCTCATGTCGTCTTGATATTAATGAGATCTGAGTATTTGAATTAGGAATCAGATCATGTTTGTAATTATGTGAAAAAATTAATCTAAGGGGTTGGAATTTCAAAAGTCATTTGCTGGCTGTGAAGTGTGAAACGGTTTATTCATTTTAAAATGGGTAAGATAATTCATGGTAAGGGTTGAAGGAAAGGAGTAGAGTAGCACGTGCCACGGACAACTTGACAGAATAAGATGAACGAACAATTGTTGAAAATGGGAATAAGTGGTTTTGTGTGGGATGACAAAATTTGAGTTGACGAAGAAAATTGGAGTCGTAGACGCGAAGCAGCAGCTGGTTACCGTGGAATAGAAAATAAGATTTTGTAAAAGTAAAAGGAAATATCGAAGATTATTGAAAAGTCTTTTCATTCAATTTCTATTCTCCGAGAAGACTTTGGTTCATTTGGATTTGATTATTGAAGAGTGAGGAAAGGGCCTTAACGTAACGAACTCGTGATCTATGATATTCCCTAGTCCCAGCTGCTGGGTGATGTCTTACACAATAAGTAAATGTTTACATTCTGATTTTCTACCTGGGATTGCCTCATGTCAGCATAACTGACCTAAACTTCCATGACGTGTTCAGGGGATAGGGAAAGAATTTTGTCTTTGAAAATGAAAACGAAAGAAGTGTCCAGCTGGAGGAATCCTATAAGGAAAAGACTTACTTATGTACAATTTTTATCAAGATATGCGTCGTCACCGAATTTGTTCAAGAGTCGACACAGATGTTGGATGTAAAGAACGCCAGGTGGTTAGCACCTTCCTTAACTTCTAACTTATTTCAATTTTATTCTTTAGGAGTGTCGGTGTGAGTCTGTACCGATTTTAGTTACTCCATTGCGTCACTCATTTCTTTCATTTGGGTTCGAGTCCCTTTTCCCCTATTTAAGTTAGAACACACTTTCTGTTTGTAAATAAGTCCAATCATTCACTAGGTAGGTGTTCTTTTTTTATTTAAATTTGTTGAAATCTTTTTTGTTCGACTCAGTTGATCAGGATTTCCTCTCTCATCTTATTAAATACAGACGGATTTCCGGAACTTAATAATAACCGCCTCAGTTTTAAACAGCTGTTTCATAATTTGGAGTTTTGGAAATAGATTGGATTGGATTAGATACGTATTTATTTAAGTCGTCAACTCCATTGCTCACACAATATAATCGTAAAATGCGTTTGATTCTTCAGTGAGTGTCCTCAATTCCGTCTGTAACTAATTTAAAGTTAATCTTACATATAACTTAATTTGTATATTCCCGTACTGTAGGTAGGGACCTCCTATGGTATTTAGCTGTGGATTTGAAACGTTATGCATTGGAGAAATTGAATCGAAAATGCTGCTGTATTTTGAACTCAAGTCGGATCAAATATTAATTTCTGGGAATTGGAAGGCGGGATAATTATGAAAGGATTGTGCCAATTGTATTGTAGTTTTTCTAATATATGAATTTTTAAAAATTCCAAGTCCTCCAATCTCTAGCTGTACCATCTTGTCGTTTGTATTCCGATTAAGATTGATCCTGTCGATACAAGAATGTTCTCAAGTGATGTTAAGTTTTAAGTACCACCTTTTGGCACAATCGAAATGGTTTTACCATGAAATGTGTTATTTTATTGAACAAAGTGTTGGATGGGACTATTTTTTTGTTTGAAGACGTGTCAGGAAGGAGGAATTTGGGAGAAAAGAGTTGAGAGTAACAACCACCCATAAAAAACTTTATGAGTACTAATGTTGTAAGGAGGGGTGGTTCGTGCTTTACGGTAAGGCTCAGATTCCCTATATTTGTTTATCGCCGTCGACGGGTGGAATAACGTTTTCGTCGAATAGATAAATTAGCGGAAATATGGAATTGTCATTCATTCATACTCTGGATTCATTGTAGTAATTTCATTTCAAGTTCAACTCCAACTCCATCAGACCCCACATCATGTGGAGAGAGGAAGGAATGGAATATTTTATTTTTAAGACATTCGAAGATGTGGGGTATCATCTAGAAAGTTGATCCCAAGAAGGTTTTTTGAAGAGAGCTTCCTGTTGAGAAGACTCACCAAGAAAACAAATGCATGTCGTACTTGCATCCTACATCCCATCCTTTCTTTTGCATATTATATTTAGAGAGACGGTCTAGACAAAATGTTTAATTTTAGAACATGGATTCTGCCCCTCTCCCTGCCAATGAACAACCAGACTGTTGACTGCACTTGTTTTTAAATTTAAGGAGTGTCCCAACTGAACGAACTGAACTACTTGCATACATTACATTACCTAGTACATAGTTTCTTTCTCTAACTGTACAACTTCATGTGATTTGGCGTCCGTGCGAGCGTCTAGTAATAGTAATACCTCCAGATTACTAACCCTCTGACTTTTCCTGATTTTTTGGTATAGTAACTATGTTTCAAGTCTGCATTCCTAACCACACGCTAACACCAACGCTCATTTTTTTTCATACTGTTTCAAAACGTTATTTTTGGTATTCTCAAACCAGACAGTATCACAAGGCTGGCTGGCTGGGGAATGAAGGAATGAATGAGGTGTCGGAATTCAGCAGGAATGAATTAATGTTTTTAAACGGTCTCAGCTGTCAGGCCATTGTATGGTGTTTCTGTTCCAAATGCAGTGTGTGATTTTCAAATGAATTCAAAAATACGACTGCTGCATGTGTAAACTATGTTTCTATAGAGTTGGAATAAGCTTTTCCTTTAATGTACTGCTCCGCGCAAAGTTTAGCCGCATTTAGTCGGTTCTAGATTGCTCGAATTTCGAATATTGCAAAATTCCCTCCTGGTTCACCATTTCACAGTGGAATTGGGCGGATTTCAATTCTGCCGGTCTGAATTTCGGACAAGATCGGTATAGGATTCAGTCGATTAATTTGGAACATGATACTCTGGATTCGTCTGGTACACTCATACCGGATTCTGATTCCATGAGTCTAGATTTCTGAAAAACCAGCTTGGATTTCCTCATAAAAGTCCAAGTGGGATTGGCGGGAGCCCTACTAACCCTGGTTAAAATAGTGTGACCAGAGCCGGAGCTATAAATATTTTGGGAGGCGTTAATAGGACGTTGAATCTGAACTGAAGAGTCTTATGTTATGTGTGTTCAGGGAAGCATAGATGAATGAGTTGAGCTGTCATATGACTGCACGTTTTATATACAAGGAAAGACTCGGTTGGATGAAGGAAGGTGTTCTGAGAAGGTTGAGGAGAGCGTAAAACATGTTCATAGCCGTCAATGACGGTGGTTTGCTGAACATACTCGGGGTGTATACAACCAGACCACTACTACGATTACTACTACTACTACTTCCACGACGACGACGACGACGACTTGTACTACTACTACAAGTGGAAAGAGATGAAAGAGTTAGAGTAGTAGTTACACACCCGCCGTAATAATAATAGTTGGGCTTCGCTTGGGCGACAGGCAGGGGAGAGGTCTTCTATCGTCTATCTGTCTGTGTCCTAGACATTAACAAGTACTATGAAAGAATGAATCGTCCAATGTTATGGACAATGATGAATGAAATAGTATTTTGGGATATGATTGAAGAGCAAGGCGTCAAATTATTATTACCTATGATTATGATTGTCATTCTTAGTCATGTATGACTCGTCTAATCAACCCATTTTTTTCTCTTATATGATTGTAGGCGGCTATTCTTCAACAAACAGCTGAGTACATTTTCCAATTGGAACAAGAGAGAACAAAGTTGTTGAACCAAACTACACAATTGAAACGGATCGTGTCGTCACAGAATGGTGGTGAAAGTCTGGTGGCGGCCGTTTCAGGAGCAACAAATACCGCATCTTCTGGCGGAAATCATAATGGTGTTTACTCTTCACCACACTCACCAGCTTCTGAAATCCCACCTCCAATAACCAAAAGAAGAAAAACAATTGATGGTGAGCATTTTGGCTTATTACTGCAGTTGTCACCGATCAGTAAAAACACTCGGTTTGCATTACGTGTCGGGTCTTTCCGGAAATGTATACATTTGCTGGAATAAGAGAGTTGTATTTGGCGGTAATTTGGATTTTTATCAATGTCTGCCTATTAAATGGAATCAGTTATACATATCAAAGCCACCATGTAGTTTATGGTAGTGGGAGTATTACGGGAGCGATACAAATCCTTTCTTTCTCTACTATATCATTCATTCATTAAACTTTCCCCATTCTAAGAGTCACTCCAAGCGTAAAAAAACTAATACGGGCCTGTGCTCAAGAGACGGGGAAAGTGGTTAAAATTATCGACGATTGGCTATATAGTATTACTAGGTAGAAGGGGAAATTGGACGGCACTTATTGACTCATGTGTTATGTGGTTCGATATGAAGTTAGTTTTCGGGATGGAGAGTCCAGTTTTATAATTGGATAACTGGAAGAAATATTTCCGCGGAATCATGTAATAAGCCTTCAAGTTTTCAATATATATTTAAAACTAGTCAGACAAAACCCCGTAGGATTTACATGCCATGTTTAGCTTTCCTGGATACGATTGACTGTTCTAGCTGGTTGAGAATTATTAATTACAACCCATTGCTGAATGGAACCAGAAATAAGAACTGGAGGTTCGTGACGAGTGTACTTATTTGGTTAGATATGAGGGAAAGTTGTATATTTTTCAAGGTATGAGGAAAATGAACTGTTGTTGATAGAATTTGACCACGCAAACCACAAGCTAGGAATAGGTAAAATTAGAAAAATGAGAAGAAAGACACCACTGGATGGAATCGATCCCTTGAAATCGGAAGGAGTCACATGTTCGTATCGTAGTATCATACTAGTAGTATGTTATTGTTATAGTATTGTTTTGTTTTCCACCTCCAATTTACTACCAGCTACTACTGGAATATTCTCCCTGGCTGACTGAATACACTTTTACACAAATTTATTTTGTATTGAAAGGTGGTGAGGTGATCCATTCAAACCCATGTCGCGACCGGTCGAATTGTATTTTGTAGCGTGTAAATGGATCTTGACTCTTTCTTTCACGTAGGTATTGCCTCAGCCTTCGGTTCGGTACTTCAGTTCTTCCGTAGAGTACAAAAAGTGTAGGAAAATGAGAAGTTTTCTGTCAATAACTTTCCTATAAATTGAAAGAAAAATTGTTATACTTATGGATGCAGGAACTTAATGGGACACATGTGCTGATACTACTGGTACTGTTCCTTCAGTATAGCATGTTTGTTTTGGGTTCTCATGTTTTCCATGTATTTTCCTTTGAGAGAAGGTGGTCATTCAAATCAATTTTTTACCATCAGGTTCTTAATATGACCCCTGAATTTGAAGTACATTCCTATGAACTCGGTTTCAATCCGATTCGAGTATGGAGGTACTGACTCGGGAGTAGTTTTTTTTATTACGCAATACAAGGAACAGTTTGTAAATAGAGTAGACAGGGATAGATGAAGCCAGACCGGCGTGGAGGAGAAAGCCCGGTTAATTTAGTGAATTACGGGAGTGAAAGCAAACGTAGACATGTGTTACGGGTGAAGCCCGAAATCTACAAGAGTTGTGTAGTATCAACTCAGGATAGGTAATGATTGATCGCTAAATTTTTCTGGTTTTATGCTTTGTTTACGATATTAGGTGGGAAGTTTGAGAATTCCTAGAGATATTTATGTGTAAATTATTTAATATTATAGATTATTGTATTTACTGTATTATTGTACTATAGAATAACACTTAATTAAGTATAATAATATTTAAGACATACGTAGTCGGAGGTAGGGGCATCACGTTTCCATCCCTGCAATTAGTTATTGTTTTCTCTAATAATCGGAAGTGTTAAAATCCAATAAATTGGATAGTAAAACCCGAGGTTCATTAACGAGAGGAAGGTAACTTTTGGTTACCCTGATGTAGGGTGTGGCGCATGATATGATTTTGAGAACAAAACTCAACTTCACTAACCAATTCGCGAGGGTGCAAATTAAGTTACACTTTCGGGAATTGGGCCCCCACCAAGGATTCATACTCTAGCCTCTACTAGTAAAACAAGGCAAGAGTCGATTTTTTGGGGTCGAGTCTTATAAAGCTTTAACCGGAAAGTTCAAGTTTATTTAAAATTCCTGAACTCCCTGAGTTTGAAAGTGTATGGGGTTGCGGTTTTGATGGAATTCGGGTTTTATCGGTAACGCCTGGCTGGGAAAGTTGAGTACGCGTGAGTGGAGGAGTACAGTTGTCTGGATGGGGAAATGGAAGGCTGGAAAAGTTGAAAGAGAGCATAGTGGAGAGAGTTGTAGAAAGTGCATCTGGGTTCAAGTTTTTTGTTCGAGTCAGACTGCTGGAAAATCGATAGTAGACGTCGCGCCGTATCTTATCGAGCGTCTCCTGGATACTCTCCTAGTCTTCTACTTTCCCACCAAAAAACGCAGGTCCCACACACACAAACACACAAGGGTATTTCCTGAAGATCCCGGCCCGGGTTTCTTCCTTTTCGCCCACCCGCTCTCTTCATTCCGACTTCCCTCATGTTTTACAACCAGACGAGTTTTACTACTACGTGATCGTAAACGAAGTCCAAATCGATATGTTTTTCCTCAACGCGTGCCCTTTTCAATTTCATATCCAAACTCTTCAAGTCCGTCTGGAACTCGATTCCTATTGTCTCACCCAGAGAGGTCTGTCTACCGAGTCTACCAGCCTTTCCTCTTTTTGGAGCATTTTTCAATGCGGGCAAAATATTGACAATGCCTATTCACTTTCCCAAAATACTCTGTCAAGGAGAGACAGCTAGTCAGTCAAAATTTCATGGCATTAGCTCAATGTGTAACAATATCATATTGGACGAATTTAATGTACATATGTACTAGTCCAGACATAGACAGGCGAAACATTCTGTAGCAACTTAAATTTTACAAAATGATCAGAACGAATTATTGGATTGATTGACATGAATGTATAACTTGTGGGTTTAAGGAATTGAGAACTTCAATGACAGTTTGAAGTTTGAACAGTATTTGTAATTATTTATTCTGCAAAGCAGATTAATGTGATTGCATTACTGGAAGGCACTCAATAGTAGCCCGAGCATTTGATCTAGATTATAAAAATCGGACAGGCTTTTATCGAATCGAATACTTTCGGTTGATTTTCACTCGATTATCTAATGGAGAAAGCTGTGGAGAAAGTTGTGGCAACTGGCTCATTCTTAATGCTCTTGTCTTTAGTCCATACGAAGTGTCAGAATTTTCGAGATGTACGTACTTTATTTTTAGTTCAATAACAATTAGATTGTAGAACATGAATATAAATGGGGCAATGAATTTCGGTCATAATAGAAATAGCGTGAATAATTTCACGTTTTAGAATTTATGTGAACGACTCGAATATAATACGCAAATAATTTGTTCAGGTGCAGTTGAGTCCGCAGATGAAGGGATTGGGAATATGTCCCCTGAACACAGTGGAAGTGGGGAAGAGTCAAGGAGTGAGTTAATGGAGCTTCGACGGGAAACTATGGAACTTCGTATTCAATTGGAGCGTGAGCGTCGTCATCGTATAAGTATGGAAGAACATTTAGGAATTCTTCAGCAACAACAGTCACCTCCTCATCAGCTTTACGTTCCGGAAGTAAAGCCTGAGAGGTTAGCTGAACAAATGCTTTGAGTACATTTAGAATTAATAAACATTTTATTATTCGTACGGTGTAATAACTGCAAAAATTTCTGAGGGTTATTAATTTTTTACATGAAATATCTCTGACTCCTTTATTTATGTCTTATTTAACAGAATGCAGGTTGTAGTAGAGGCGGAAACATATACCCAGCCAAACTACGGTCGCCACATGGAAGAAACACAGAGGTGGGTCTCGAGTATTTATTTTTATTTTTGAATTCAAAAGCTGAGAAATCACCTAATCAAATGAAATTTGATATTGAAGGAGTGGTGCGGTCAGAAATAATTTGGAGACAATTGTCGAAGCCATACGACATTTGGAGGGTGATTTCTTTATTGATGATACTTGCAAGTTCAAGACAGCATCTTCATCTCCGTCCGGGTCATCCCCGCGGGCTATGGAGATTTGCACTTCTCCTCAAGTTTCCCCGAGTCGTTCAGACTCACAACAGTCAATGATTGAAGTGCCGCTTCCATCTATGGGTTCAACCCAATTCGTTCACTCGGTACCTGCGAGTGGTTACTTGTCTTCGGGAATGTCAACTATTCCTGTGTCAACGACCGTAACTTCCCTTAAACACCACGTCCTGAATCGTATCGCACGCTCGTCTGAACTCGATGAACAACCGATCAACTTGGAGTTTCGTCCGATTGTGTCTAGAAGTACCTCACCGTTTCCTCAATCCCAACAAAATCTTCCCAATTTGTTTCACATTCAACAACAACTAAGGCCGGGTGTCATTGTTGTAAAGCACTCTTAGAATTCTTTGTCCTACATCTCCAAATTACCCCATCAGTTTCTCCGCTCCTGCAAACGCACTTTAAAAATACTGGAATATTAATGATACAGCCCATTATGTACTTGAGTCTAGGTGGGGGTTCTTAACGCGTGTTCCCAATGATTTCACAAAATGCCATCGTGATTCGATTTTTTTTGGAAGCTCTGAGGCCCTAAATATTGTAAACGCAATTGACATTCAACAGAGGATATATGACAAGACATACTACAATCGCTCATATTTAAAAAATTTAAACAGTAGTCGTGGAAAAGAATAGTAAGCTTTTCGATTTGCTCGGGATTTAGTTTCCTTTAGTATGTGTAGTGAAATTTTTAATGTTGACAACCAATTCCAGTGAATTTTAATGTGACGTGAGAGGCAAACTTTGCTTTACTCTTTAGATTTTTTCACAATTTACCTCTGTCGACAGATTTTTTGAGTAAACTGTGACTTAAGCTGTGACATTGAAAAACGTAATTCGTAAATCTCGGGTACAATATTAGTAGTTTTACTTTAGTTTTTGTAGTTTAATCATAGCTCAAATGACATGGTCGTTCGAGAGATTTTAAAATGTGGTTCAGACACGTGATTACTTTTTTCTATTGGATGCGAAACCCGACTTCAAGAGATGCTTGGCGTTTATTTTTATTACAACGAAAGTTACTTACCGATTCCGTACAAATCGATCTATATATTATATTATATTATACGTATATTTCAAATCCTGTTGTGGAATGCCGAAGTATTCTATTTAAAATTTCCATAGATTGTTCATTATTTGAATTTCTAGTTGTATCCTAACAGCGATGGATATAATTTATTGTTTTTAATCAAATTTAGAGACCCCTTTCAACAGGATAAAAACGTACAATAATATTCTCGTACTCCAAATTAGATGTTGAGTAATATCTTGCCAAAACTCATTTTAAAACTCCCAGTTTTCCTTCGAAAATGAAGGAACGGTAGAAGGAGTATCTGAATCTTTATTTTGGGTAAGGTTGTGGAGAAACGAACTTATCTCCGGTGACAAAATGTCGAGAGTAATTATGGCAATCATTTGTATTTAAAATTTACCATAAACTAAATTTAAGTCTTTAGATTACATACCGTACAATTGTAGTGACCAGAAACGCAAAAATGTAGTTGTTGTATACAAATAATAGATATGAAATATCCAGTAGTAAAAATTTGTAGAATTCACACACAGTAGTATTGTCATTGAGCAGAGCGGTCTATATCTACGAGTTACGATTATTAGAGACTCGTTAATGTTTTAGAATTTATATTTGAGAATGAGTTATAATGAAACATGTAACTGGGCTGTTTTTTTTTGTTGATTGTATGTGATTCTGTGTGTCTGACTGGACGTGCTAAAACCTTAGGGGAAGGTGACCCAATTATTATTATGTCACGACAAAATTTTCTTCTTTTTGTTGACTTTGGCATTTTTCAAGTAAAATAAAATGGTTAAGGAATATAATTATACTCGGGTTATAGGGTAGTTAGCCAGGGATTTTTTTTACAAGAAAAGGTGTTAATGATGATTTCAAAGAAAACTCTTTAATCACGATAGACTTTGTCAACTTTGAAGACTTTTAAACTTGATAGGTAATTCTATACTTACATTATGTAGGAGGCGATCTATCATTGAAAAAGTGCGTTATAAAATTTTTACAACTTCTTAAAATTTGACGTTGGCAGAGTATAAGAAAAAATTGAAATAAATTTCCCTTAAACTGCAGGAGTTCCCAATTTTTGAACGTAGGATAAATAACATATTTTGGGTGGGATAATTGTTTAGGATGTTCAGGAGTGGGGGGACAGGAAGCCTGACTTCTCATTTGTCATAATATAATTTTGAGGCAGTCAGGAAGAAGACTGAGATCGTAAGCTAAATAAATGGATTTCCTATTTGATGAGACTTTTTTCATAACCATGGTTAGGGTTAGTAGAATTTTAGTGAGGGTAATAATGTTTGCTTACTTATTACAAGGATCGCTCTAAAACACGCAGTCAAGCCTCATGTTGTTACTAAGCAAAGCCTCCCGTCAGATTTATTCATCCGCGTTGCAGATTTTTTTAAATGTCCACTCAAATTTCTCAATTTTTAACTTACCTTTCAACAATCCAACAAATCGGTTGAATGTTTTCTAGCCGAGACTATCCGAACAAATAACGGAGGCTGTCGGGTTTTAAGTGTAAAATAATTGTTAAAAATTTGTATCATCATTGTTGGATGTACGAAAGTTAAGATTGAATGAGAATGAAATTCTTTCAGCTGAGCTGACATTTGCAATAGTTTACAATGATGAAATAAGATGGTTTCGTATGGTGTTACTTGTAACGGGGCGATTTGGTTGATCTCGCGGATTGCTTGTTTCCGTAAAATATTTCCTGTTCATAACTTTTGTTTTGTTACACATTTATTCTAGTGTCTGAAAGCGTACAGAAGTTTTAGGTGACGATAAATAGAAAGTGTTCTTTAAATGCATTGGCTTATTCAAAACATTTTAATTTACCTTGATTCATGAATGAATTTGGAAATCAGTTCCGTTAAAACTTTTAATTTATTTGACGAGAATGTATAACGTTTGATGAACGTAAGCTAGCTCCTTTTCGTTTCTTGAATTCACGTGTGCGATAATTAAGACAGAAACTGATTGTTAATTATTTACCTGAAAAGACTAATTTATTATGGCTAGTTTGGGGGGGGGGGGGCAGTTTTTGTTTGAACAAGTGCATATTGTGAATACTGTTTTACCGGCCCTGCCAATTTTAAACATTTTAGCATGGCTATTTGTCAAACGAATGTGAATTCACGATTTAAATTAACATTTCTGGTGGTAGTAGTTTTCAAAACTTTTGAGAAATTTCTGTTTTAAAATATTGAGTTTAAGATTCAACATGCTTATTATAAAAAAAAATCCAATGGTCTCACAAGTGCATTTGTTACAGCAAATCTGCGAATTAAGTTTTTCAGTTCATTGTACTTGCATTTAGTTAATATTATTATTCTGTTGCGAGGGGAAATTATATTAATATTATACGGTTTGTTACTTATTATACGATTTGTTAAAGGGTTTTTGGGGAAAGTTACCGAATTTAATGATACTAAATTGATTTGTCGTGTTTGCAGACGAGTCCAGTATGTTGGTGCAGATTGTTTTCTTTCAGTAATTTATATTTTAAAATTAAGGACAGGTTAGGGGGAAGTAACATAATTGCATTAATTCATAATAATATCATCAGAATTATTATTTCTTAAGTCCTAGGGGTTGGTTGTGTTGGCTTAAAAAGAGAGTATGAATGAACGTGTGGCCTGAAAAGGTAATATTTTGCTCAAGTATGACTAAAGAGTTTATAGTAGATTTGCAGATTTATTTGTTTAGTTAGGGACGCTGTAGTTTGCACGGATAGTTTTAAAGAAATACTAATTACTGAGTATGTGAGAAATATTATGTTTCTATTTTTACGACTCTTGTACTTTGGTACATTTCATTACATTGTACGTAACCTACTATTAAAAAGTATTTGTGTAAAACAACTGTGTAGTGACAATGGGGAAAAAACTATAACATAAATATCTTCCTTCGGTGTATTCACACGACATACATATGGTGATATTTATAAAATTTGAATTTGATTGACAATTATTACTTACACTACAGACGAAACCCTATATCCGATATAATATTTGTTTAACTGTTATAACACTGTACTCTTCTCGAAATCACCAGAATTAATTCTGTTTTTATTTGTGATTAGATATCACTCCAGCGGTTAGAAAATTTATGACTGATTATGGCTATTATTTATATTCTTACTAAGTGACATATTTGATACGCACCTTCACTCACGCAGTTTGTTTTTCTTTTTCCTGTTTTACTCTTTTCGGATTTTGTCATGAAATTTGTTTCTCAAGTTAATTTTTAAAATTTTGAACTTCTGTATGCTGAAAGGAAATACCTATTAAATATAATGCTGAAAATGGGTGTAAATAAATGTGTAATTTCTTATACCATTCGTCTGGCTCGACTCTTCACTAAATGTCATAGGGCGGGTAGAAAGAGTCTGCAGAGTTTACCGCCTCCTTAGCTCGAAATAAAAACAAAAAACACTTGGGGTCATTCTCTGGAATTATTATCTATCCTGAGTTGTACGATGGCAG